>JANTPZ010005429.1:0-33569 GCA_025593235.1 Vachellia pachyceras
TTTTTCAGGCATTTCGAGCTCCATTGCAGACAAGGGTCTCCTTTGTTGTTGGCCTCTGAGTTTGTTTCTTCAGCTTTGCGTTGTTTTTTGTTTGTTTTGTCTTTCGTGTGTGTTTCTGGACTATGTCTTGCTTGTTTGCTGTAGTTTTAGTTTGTGTGTATTGGTATATCTTTTCTTTGTAAGTTCGGTATGTTTTTAATATAATGTTTCCTTTCATTTAGCAAAAAAAAAAAAATGCAAAGCAAGGGTTACTGGTGTGTTGATTAAGGGCTTGTTTGCCTCCTCTTTCTGAAACTGGTTCCAAAATCTAAGTTTTGTCCAAGCGTAAAAGATTTTTAGAAAAGTTATTTTGGTTACAAAACATTGGTTTAAAATCTAGATTTTGAAACCTAGGTTTTCTCTTTTCTACTTTTTCCTTTTTTTTCCTCTTTCCTACTTTTTTCCTTCTTTCTCTTTCATCTTTCCTACTTTTTCTTTATTTTTTTTCCCCTCTCCTACTTTTTCTTTCTTCTCTTTTATCTTTCCTACTTTTCATTCTTTCTCTTTCCTTTTTCCTATCAACTTTTTTGCCTCAGAATTCGTAAAAGCTAATAACTTCCCAATCATAAATCACTTTTCAAAACCTAGATTTTGTTTCAAAATCTGTAAAAGCTATTTTTCAAAATCTAAATTTTACGTCAGAATCTGTGAAAGTTATTTTAAAAATGAGATCCAAACAAGCCCTTAATATATTACTCAAAATCACATGGGACCAGGTAGATATAAGTCTGTGTGTTCACATTTTACCCCTCAATCATGGGATTGGGATTAGTCTGATTTGGGCCTAAGCAAATAATGGGTGTGTTTGGATAGCCCATTGGGAGAACGGATACAGATTTTGAGGTAAAATATGTGAGAGGAATTTTGTCTCGGTAAACTCACCCGTTGGCAAAACAGGCAAACCAAACAAAGCTATTATCTCAACCCACACTATGATGCCTTCTTGTTTGACAATTGATATGTCCTAATATGCATAATTAAAACATTTCCTTAAAAAAAACAAAAGTAAAAAACAATCCGATAGGCTAATAATGTATGTAATTGTGTATTTCAATTATGGATTTTTTTTTGTAAGTAAAAAGTTTATGTGAATTGGATCTCAACGGTTTACTAGGGTCAAAATATGCCTCTAGACTTAATTTCAATTACCGAATTTACTCTTTCAAAATTTTTAAATAAATTGCATCTTCTGAATTCATAATATTGTTTGCAAAACAAAGACTAATTTCAACGATTTAAAGCACCAAATGGCTGGTTATTTTGATTTTTATATTCTGATTCTTTTTACATTTTCCCTGTAGTTCTCATAGAGTGAAACTGTACATAGATTTTAATTCTACAGAAAAACATGGTACTGACACCGCTCCTCCGCCCAAGGGAAAAAATAACCTTGTCATGTGGTGTTTGGCATGGATATAATAGCATATGAAATTATGCCAAATATCAGCTAAGGATATTGTTTCTGGTGTGGCCTTAATCTCTAGTAAAACACTAATTCACACTTGGTTACATGTAATACAACATTAGGACCATTTGCCAGCACAAAACTTGATCCATGGCATCTACCTGGACTTTAACTCTCACCCGATACCCTCTTCCATCAAGACAATGATTCTTTGTAATGTAATGAACCAGTTTTTAAATCATTACTTAAAGAAATGTTCACATTCAATTTCCAATCATACTTCGAACAGAATTACCTATAATAGGATAATACTACAATCACTATACCAGTAAAATATCCAATATATTACCATATCATTCAAACAAACAAATGCTAATTAATTTTTGGCAACCAGAATACCAGATTGCATCTTATTTCACATTCTCATTATCAAAATGAATTCATTTAAATAATTGAAGAGTAGACAAACTCAGACCATTGAGCTCAATGCCGCCTGCTGATTCCGTGTGAATCACAAAACTCTACAGTAACTCATTTAATCCTCTACAGAAAAAGATGACCAATGAGTTGTAAAGAACAGCGAAGTCAACTTTAGATGTTGTGTCATCAAAATATATTAATAGAAGGCATCCAATTCAATCATGTTAGAGCATTTTGACATGTAAAGAAGGGAAGCTTCATTTTATAAAATGTCATAACAGCCGCCAGTAGGGCTCCTGGAAATCGCATTCACGTTTAAGCATCGTCATATCGGCATCATCGTCATTATTATAGATGGAATACAATGTAATTTAGTAGCTGCTGCTTTTAACATCTAAATTCATGTATGATTTGAGCCATTGAGGCTGAAACTTTAGGACTTGGACCTCCCTAATAGCCTGTCAATTATATAACATCAGTAAAAATTTTAAGAGGGAAAAAAGATTGAACTTCATCTAGAAGTGCCATTGAGAAGGGATATAATTTAAGATATTCTTCAAATTAAGAGGAAACAAAAAAGTATCGCTAATTGTGATTTTCAGGTCTTAGTGCGTAAATGGTGGTTGATAGGCAGGTGGAACAGCATTTCCATAATCATAAATGCCATAGTTGGTCTGTCCTCCATAAGAAGCACTAGGGAGAGAGTAGTGCTGTTGAGTTAATCCAACAGGGTTTTGATTATCAGGAGCTCCATAAGCAGATGCATAGGGATTAGCCGTAGGACCATCATACACAGTCTGGCTGGCGTAATTGAATGATCCGGAAAATCTCGATACAGGGCTGGGCTGTGGAGGAGGAGCTGGGTTCCTCCTATTCAAAGATGGGTATGAATTAATTTTCGCTGCTTTAGCTGGCCGGAAAGAGCTTGATCCACCACCTCGACTGCTGCTTGATCCATAGGCTCGCTTATGAGATTTAATCCCTGCGGTCGAACTCTTCTTCCTTTCAGCCTTGGATTTCTCCAGATGAGCAACTCGTTTCCTCAAACTATCAAAGTTGAATTCTGATTCCAGTTTGTGATCTTCTATACATTTGATCGCAGCCTTGATGGAATTTAACTCCAGAGTACTTGACTCATCCTGAAAAATGAGCTCGATTTAAGAAAGAGGTCTATCGAAAAACATTAGTTCATGAGATTATTAACACATCATGCAACGGTAAATTAAAAAAGACAGTAATCCAGACCACTGCAGCCTGACTGTTGTTTCCACTCTTCGATGAGGCAGTAGCATTCTTTTTGAAGTTCCGCAGGTAGGACTTGAGCAGGTTAATGGGGGGAAACCTTCCGGTCAAGCCAGATTCTGAAGCAAAATAGACAGCTTCAACCTCTTTGCCAGTTTTAACGAGCCCATCTATCATATCTGCATAGAACAATAGCATTCATTAGTCCGTGTATGCCCTGGCCAAAAATTTCACACGAAAAATGCCAAATGATCACAAAATTCCCATGTTCCCACTCTTACTGTGACACATTGATAAGACCCAGGATCTAGGTAATCATCAGTCTCTCCTAGTTTCTCTCTTTAAGCAAGCATCTCACTTAATGGGAGATAAAAGAAGCCAAAAGTAAAGGAGGATCTCCCAAACTCAGAAATAATACTCATTCATTTCATTTCATCGATGCTTAATCTGAAATACAACTAGGATATTTATATAGAAAGGATAGTAACTGACTCTATCTAATTCCTTCCATAACCCCACTAACTCATAACTACCCCACTAACTCCTACATGCATAACTGACACACCCATTACATAATTAATAAATAATTGAACAAATACATAAATAATTAAACAAAGACTTAGTCAAGCAACTAACTTCCTAATCCTAGGAACCTATCACACATGGTCCTCTCTGATTTTTAGCTTTAACCAGATCCGTCATATTTCTTTTTACATCTTGACATAACGATCCTTTTCTCTTGTCAAGGAGAAGCAAGTCGGTTGGACATTATTAGATCCTATAAGTAACTGTGGTCCTTAACATACAATCCTCACGAATGGTAACAGACCTGATAACGTTCCATATGAAACTTACATGGTTTAACTTGGTATTGCTGCCTTGAAAATATTATAAAAGCCACAACTCCATCTAATAAGGTGGACGCTTCTTTCAACATTCTAATTCTAAATCTATCTATAATGTCATAGAAAGTCAAAACAGTGCCCAACTAATCATGTCACTGTGTGATAGAGCTACTGAGTTTGCTAGGGCCTATATAGGAGGAAACGAAGGAAGTTTAGAGGGGTCAATACTGCTGGTTTAGTAGATTATCCCATGGTTCCTTGCCGCTAGAAAAAAGAAGTGCCATATGAGTAGGCTTTAGGTGCAGCTAAGACAAAGGGTAGTGTCTATTGTAACTTTTTTGTCTTCAAATCTTCCCTGTGGTCCAGAGAGAGGGAAGTTCTGTCTTCTTGAAATTGAGAGTGGTGAGGAGAGTTCTGGTCTCTCGCGTGCCAGGTCAAGGGTGCAGGAAGATCAACTTTCTTCATCATATTCAGTTTCTCTTGTAGTGTCTTCTTTTGTATCCTCAGTGTGAGTTCTCTTATATTGTAACTCCCTTTCATTCCATTGAGGGGAAGAATATTTTGATATTTGATATAAATTCAGTTTTCAATATCTATTATTCTGGTTGGGCTCTATCACACCGCAAATTACATCTTTTTCCTCCAAGGAGAGAAGTGTTTTACACTTGTAACATAGATAGACATCAGTAGTATGTAAAGTGCATCTGGTAAATTGATTTAATAGATCATTAATATCACAAACCCCACGTATAAGAGTAGGTTTCAGTATATAGCATCTTCATTTTATCAAAAGGCTTAACCTCCGCTGATCTTGTAAGATGGTATTACTGAAGTAAATCAAACTAAATAAAAAACTTATTTCATCAGGTGTATTGTGGAGCGGCTCCAAAAACTAGAAGGCAGATGCTAATTAGGAATACAACATGGTATATATTCATGAACAAGACTAGCAAAAGGAATAGATTAGTTGAAAGGTTCATCCAACTAAGTTTGCACCGTTCATTCAAGATGGCAGTAAAATAGCATATTAATAGAAGCGCAGTCTCCCAAAAGTAGGGACACAGATACTGGAATTTTTATTTATATAAAAGGATATTACTAAAACCAAAAGGTAAATTCTTGACACATCCTGCAGGCTAATTGTAGAAAAATGTCAACTTGCCTAGTGGAATATGTACTGTGAGAAAATCAAAGGTGGATTTCTGGTGTGATAAGAGAAGATACATCAGAGATAGGTAACATGATGTGAAGTTGAGATGAGAAATAGGAGAAAGGCAGCAGTCAGGATGGCTGTGATAAATCTGGCAGTGAGATAGAAACTTTTAACAGCAAAAGAATTAGACATACCATAATATAGATAGCAAAGGCTGACGCTTTCTAAAGAATTTCCAAATACAAGAGGCAATCAAAATCTTTTTTTAACAAAAAATTAAATCCTCAAGAAGTTCCACCATGTTCGAAAATTTCAAATTTTCAATTATGGTAGCTTGACTACATTCGCCTGCTGTAAATCTTACCCTCTAACAGATTCAAACTTCAGGTCCAAAATGAAACTCAATCTCTTATGCTGGGGAAGATGGACTTAACAACTGGGGGAAACATCTAGTCCAATGTTGATCATCAAATTATAATAAATCATCTTTCAAAATTGAAAACAAGAGAGATTCTCATACCTAGGCTAAATCCCGTCTGGACAAAATTCGTTCTCATTAAGGACGTAGCTCTGTTCACATAAGATAGATGTTTAAGCCTCACACTAGAAACTTACACAACAATCTATTCACAGATGGAAACTTCACATTTGTTTGCTTCGTGGTGTCCATATAATGTCTTCTGTCCATGTCAGTATTCATGTTTCCTATATTGGCTCTCAAGCAAACTTTAAATATGTATTTTAAGAATATAAAAGGATGGCACCAGCTAACTTGTTGATATTGTCAGCATGCATTTCAAGAGTAGAGTCACTTTGTTGTAAATTTTAGAAATGATTTTTTTTTTTAATAAAAAACAAAGCATACTATAGTGTGGTTGAGGGCAGCTCCTCTCTATGGAAGAGGTCTATTAAACACATCGGCTCCAGCTCAGGGACACCTAAGCTCTACACAACAATTATTTTCATCCCTCAAAACAAAACTTCTATAATGTTTTTTTGGGCCAACGACGCAAGCCTTTACTGCTAAAGTCAAAATTATCTGATTTACAAGTACATGGAGTTGGCTTGCTTACAATTATTTTCCTTATAATGCAAATCATAACGGATGATAACGAATTAATAAAGGAATAACGGTAAAAATTGTGTCTGGAATAAACAAATAGTCCATCATGAAATCAAACCACAAATGAGCAATGTCATCAAGCAAGAAGTCACGTCCCTAACCAACATGCCAAAAAAAAAAGTGTGCAAACTTGTGGGTGGACATTACAAATATTTCATCCAAATATTCTGCGTCTGATACTATTAAAAAAACTGATATGCAGAGAAAAAAGTGAGGGATTATACAAACCTCCCATTTTCTCCCCAAATTCTAATGAAGATGCAATCTTTGCCATATCCCTTCTCGATGCAAACTCCATCACCAACTTCCTCAGATACTCCTCATCAAATCTCCGATGTAGTCTGAAACCTACGACCATCTGAAGAAACATCACCGCTTCGGCTGCACCGACAGTGTCATGTTCAGAACCACCATCCATCTGCCCTTTCCATAACTCTAACAAGTCAGCTGCTCTGGCAACCATTCTTCTGCAAAATTCAGGCGATTTGCTTCTAGGACTAGTCTCCGGAAACAATGCTTGAATCAGGATTCCACATGCCCATCGCTTATCTGTGACCCCAGATTTTGCCGATTTGCTATTTAGAAACTCTTCCACCGCATCCAAGACCAATCTGGGAGGGTCCACCGCCTCCGCAATGGCTTGCACTATCTCGGCTCTCAACGACGCTGATTCTTTACGCTTGGATATGATGAACCTCAACAACGCTGAAGAATCCATTTTACGACACAGAGACTTCAGGGTTTCGGACAATTCAACATTTGCGGAAATTGGTTTAGCGAAGTCGGCCAAAGCTGCTTCCTTTTGTTCTTCAATTCGTGCGGCCGCAGCGGACTCGCGTTCTGGAATAGAATTCTCGCGGTGATCGAAGGATTCTAGGGTCTTGTTTACATGGGATTCCAAAGCTTGAAAGTTTGAATCTATCAATTGGGATTTCAAGGAGATTGAAGCTTCCAGGGAAGAGAAATGTTTCGATAGGGTCGTAAACAGCTCGGTGCAAGTGGAGATAACAGACCTTTGTACTTCGAGGTCGTCCAAGAATTTCTGGACTCTATTTGTGCTTGTTACAAGCTGAGCCGCCATTGTTAGATTGATGTTAGCGTTTCAGTGGTCACATCTGAAGACGAAGCCCTAAGCTTTATTCTCGGGCCATTCCGTTCCAAGTTCCCGCTGAGCAAGATGACGTTCAACGAGTGAACTGCGACGAGGTACCACTGTAATCGCCTGAACCAAACATAAAGAAGAAAGGACAGAATGGTTTGCGCGGTATTATATTATTATTGTTGTTATTCTCGTAATTGTGCATGTTTGCCTAAATGTGTTTAAGTCAAAATAATTTTCTTTAAGTAGTTACTTTATAAGCAATAAAAGTATTTCTCCATCATTTTTTTAAACAGATTCACTGTTAAATATAATTTCATATAGACTTGATAAACTATTGGAAAAATCATAAAAAAGAATACATACTAAATTCCCTAAAACTATTTGGTGTCATGGTAAAGAACATGTTATTATCTATTTCTAATTTGGTTTTTGTATATTTGTGAGAAGAGATAGAAATGTCACTCATATATATGTAAAAAAGATTTTTTTTTATTTAAATTAAATGGGAGGTGGTGGAGATGAGATTTGATCCCACCCCACCTTGATTCCCCAAAAGTTTAATAACCATTGGATCACCAAACCAAATTAATAACATATTGTGTGCAAATATATAACACATTTTAGTGGTAGCAAAACTGTGGTAGAAAAACTGTGGTAGCTGATTACTGAAAGGGACAAGGGTAAGAGTAGTAGGACTGGATTACTGAAAGGGAAAGGGAGTTGATTAGAAAAACTGTGGTAGCACCTGTGGGCAGAAGAGATAAATGGTCGTGGACAGGGGACAAGAGTAGTAGCTATGTGGTGATGGAAGGATACAGAGTTGCCAAAGTTAATGTTCTAGACAGGAATGCAAATTACCCGACCTCTTCCAGAAATTCTTATAGAACTGTATGGAGAGAGGTGTGGAACCTAAAGATACCCACAGAATTAAAAATTTCTTGTGGAGGCTGCCATCCAATGGGTTACCCACCTTACAGAACTTGTCAAAAAGGAATTGTTGTGCGACTAGCATTTGCCTTATTTGCAAGAATGGGTTAGAGGATGTATAGCACATTTTTTTTAGATGTAGTTGGGTTAAAGCTGTTTGGCTTGGGAGTATGTGGGTTTTAAAGGTGGATAACACGTCTGGGTGTGAGCCACTCTCTTGGATGGCTGATTTTCTTTGTGATAGGGAGATGTCAGACTGGCAGAGGGCCAATATTGCAGGGATTTTATGGCAGATTTGGAAAAATAGGAATGCTTTCTTATATGAGAACTTAGAGACTAACTCGATTTTCACGTTTGAACAGGCAGCTCGTTTGATTATGGAGTTCTGGGAAGCGAAGGGTTGGAAGATGGACGCTGAATGTGCATCTACTGATGGTAATGCTTCTGTTGTCCAGAGAGAGTCGTGCAACCTCCTATTGGCAATGGAATTAAGATAAATACAGATTGTGCTGTGGACTTGTCTTGTGGGAAAGCTGCAATTGCTATAGTTGTAAGAAATTCTCATGGGTGGGTCCTGGACGGGATATCAAGGCTTATAGAGGCTAACTCGGTGTTAATAACAGAGGGGTTGGCGTTGCTAGAGGCAATGAAATTTGCTGTGGAAAATGATTTTGCTAGAGGCAATGAAAGTTGCTAGAGGCAATGAAATTGTGTTTGAATCTGATAATCAAGTTCTAGTGAACTGTGTGAACAAGGGTATTTCTCCTTGTGACTGGAGATGTGTTGTAATTTTGGAACATCCCTGCAAGGAATTTAGTTAGGAATCATTCCTGTGAATGGGTCCCAAGGGAAGCAAATGTAGCAGCCGATTGGATTGCTAAGACTTCATTAGATGGGTCTTGCTCTTCTGATTGAGTATTCCGACCACCTGATCAACTTTATCGTCTGCTTGATGAAGATGCTAGCTCTTTTGTAATATATCCTGATTAGCGTGATAGTATAGGTGTTGAGTCAGTGTTTGTTTCTTTTTGTTGCTTGGTAGCTAGGTTGTTTGTTTGATTGGTAGCTTTTGTACTCTGTTTCGAACATTTTCGGTTATATGAATCTCTTTTCAATTGGCAATAAAAAAAAATATATAACACAAATCGGTAAATAAAGTTTTACTTAGTGACAATTTTTATAACGCGAATAATAATATTTGTAAAGGTATTAACAACCTTAATATCAACTTTTACTACAACAACTCAACGGTGTTTGGTGGCCAATGATTGGACCTCCTGCCAGGTGGCTGCTATCTTGGCTCCGGCTAGCTGCTAAAGCTCCAATGTCCGGTGAGGGTACCTTGTTTCTTTTTTTATATATAAAGGGTTTTTTTTATCTTTTCCCACAAATATGTAAAACTGAAATTGGAGACAGATAACAACCTATCATTTACCTTATTCATGGCACTAAATGTGATTTATGAAATTCATTTTCCCTAAACTATTTTGAAATATAGAAATTTTGCGAAAAGTCCAAAATATCCATGAATATAGGAAATGCAACTTATGGATCAGATATACAGGCCTTTCTGTGAATATACCAAATATTATTGGCATTCCCAGTAATGAAGCTAGTGAAATTGGAAATGTTCCTTCATAAGGGACTCAAATTTTTCCCCAACGTGGGAAAGTTCTTGTACTTTTGTGAATCTACTAAACATTAATGGGTATTCACTGTAACAAAGTTGGCATTCTTTATATTAAAGTTGAAAATGTTCCGTCGCATAGGACTCCAATTTTTCCCAATAATGAAAGGATTCTTAATTTGCTTTTGTAAATTTACTTAACATCACTTGACATTTATTATAATAAAGTTGACATTCATTATTATGAAGTTAGAAATCTTCCTTGGTAGGGGTATTTAGCTTTGGGGTGTTTATGGTATTTTCAAATTTCAATATTTCAAAATAGTCCACCATATCTTATGTCAGATTATATTTAAAGCCCGTTTGGATTAAAAAATTGATGGGAATGAAAAGGGGTAGAAGATAAAAGAAACTTTTTTGACATGGTATGTTTAGTATGCATTACAATAGAAAATGATTCAATAGGAAAATTTATATTTGTTTGGATTAAAATGGTGGTAAATTAGGTAAAAAAATTGTGTCAAATGACCATATTGCCTCAATAACAAAATATGTAAAATGAAATTTGAAAAATGAACCCTAATCATGAGTCAACCATAGCATGCTCATAGACAAAGACAATATATATAATTTTATATCTTTGCTTGTAGACACATGATAGGAAACTTAGAGTTACTTGAGTTTTTGTTCCCAGGTCGGAACTTAAAATGTTCATGTCTAGTTCGTGATTTGGAGTATCCTAAGTCAAGACTTTGAATATTCATATTTAGGTCGTGGCTTAAAGTGTCTCAGGTCGTGACTTAAAATATTAAAGTTGTGACTTAAAGCTTGGTAATGGAGGATGAATGGCCTTTCAAACTCAAACGAGCATTGTCACAAGGAAGAAGATGAAAAAAGGAGAGCATGAAGGAAGACGTTGAATGTGGCTTCTTGAAAATTTTCACAGCATAGGAAAATAAATTCCCACAAAAATGGTGGGAAGGGCGTTTCTCATGGACAATGGGAAATTCACCACCGCCAAAAAATGCTTTTATGAGAAATGGTGAACTAAACATGTTTAAGCCATGGAAAATGGTGATTTTCCATTTCCTTTCCAAAATTTCATTGATCCAAATAGGCCCTTATTTTTTTTTAAAGCATGTAGCTTGAAGCTACCCATTAGAAGGGGCTGCTTCCTCCACAAAAGATTTATCACTTACAAAAGATTTCCTGTAAGAGTGGGTAACATCATATAATCACGCAGTTTGTGGTAGAAGAGTATCCCTCCTTGGAGAGAAACCCTTCTGGCATGAAGTAGCTCTGTTGTCCAATTGTGATAAAGGAGATATCTTTTTTTTCAATAAGAGCTCATAATGAATTGTTGAGTCCACTATCTCTCATTAAGATGCTCGCAGTTTGAAGTGAATTAGAATATACATGTATCTGTTCTAGTTGCATTTATCGAACACCATGATTTGAGGATGCAATGAATATTGGCAAAGGTAAAGGTATTCATATTATAATAAAATGATAATTTTACACAATAAAATAAAATTGACAAAACTGAAGTAGGATACCCATCAATGAGAAGGACAGTTTGGGAACCCTGCTACGGAACAATGAGAAGGACTC
This sequence comes from Vachellia pachyceras, assembly GCA_025593235.1. Lineage (NCBI taxonomy): Eukaryota > Viridiplantae > Streptophyta > Magnoliopsida > Fabales > Fabaceae > Vachellia > Vachellia pachyceras. The sequence continues at coordinate 11,495 of JANTPZ010005429.1, forward strand.
TCGTACATAGACATTTTTTAGGGAGAATTACCCTCAGGTCCCAAGCAAGGCAATTAATTATAAAATGGTCCTAAATATAAGCCTTAAATACAAAATGGTCCCAAACATTCACAAAATTACAAAATGGTCCTAGGAATAGCTGCTGGGGTTGTAAATGAAGGCTGCTGAGGTTGTAAATGAAGGCTGCTGAGGTTGTTAGAGGTTGTTTTTTTCGTTTACAACATCAGCAGCCTTCATTTACAACCCGAACAGCTATTCCTGGGACTATTTTGTAATTTTATAAATGTTTGGGACCATTTTGTATTTAAGGCTTATATTTGGGACCATTTTGTAATTAATTGCTTTGCTTGGGACCTGAGAGTAATTCTCCCAGTTTTTTATTAGGATATACATTATTGGCATGTTTGATTCAATTTCCTGAAACTGAATTACATATACTCTAATGTATTTTATTGATTATATTGTTTAGTTGGTATAGTAATGTAATTGAATGTAATTTCAATTACAATAGATTACATCAAATCAGATAATCTCCATTACATAATTTTGATTACATAATCCATATTACAGCTTGTATGAATTAACATATAAGTACTTGTATATTTCATAAATCAGTATTCAGAAATTTATATCCTTCATTTTTAGTTTTAATATAATTAAAAAGTTTATTTCACATTTTTTTTATTTTTATAGATAAAATATAAATTTTATTTCATGATTTATTGATAACATACCAAACAAATACTATATAAATATCATTCCATTATATTTCCATCCATTACATTTCATTGCATTTCCATGAAGTATCATTCCATTATATGTTACTTACTCAATCTTCAATTTGCCAATGGTCATATTTACAAAAGCTATCCGTAGGTCGAGGTCCAAGATTTGGTCACCCTTTATGGAGAAACCCCAAAAAAGAAATCTAACATGTATCATATTTATTACCTACTTAACATTACTAATTATTTTATTATTATTTTCTTATCTAAAAACATAAGAGATATTTTCATGAATAAAATTATCTTGTGCATTTTTATATTTCATATCCAATGAGCCAATTGGCTAGAAAAGATTCTTGAACCTAATAAGAGCAAATGGACAGTTACAATTTTAATTAGTTCGTAAAATATATTAGCCTTATAATATTCTCTACACTCATGTCTATCTACTATATATATATATATTATGAAATTCATTACTACCTCTAAAGTTTAATATAAGTTACGGTTGACTTTTTTAAGAGATTAGGAAAGTTAAATGTTTTGATATATTCATTATTTTTTAAATCAATATATAATCTAATGATGCATATAAATATTTCAGAACATATATAATTTAAGTAGTTTATTTAACTTCCTTAATTTAAAAAAAAGTTAATTACTGTTTACGAGGTACCACCAGTGTAATAAACTGCATTATTCACGATCTCACTTCAAATTTGACTAAAAATATGGTCTGGCAGTCAAATTAGATCAAGCTTTTATCGTAGAGGAATGTAACAATTTACTAGTTATACTGATACAAAGTGTGATACACCTTGGTGGGGTTGTGGGCATGGTTTCTTGTATCTTCCTCAAGAATAAGGACAGCTGTTCTATGAGAATGACTCTGCCTCCCTCTTGTAGCTTCCACAAGCTACTTGAAAATTGACTTTTGGTGTGAGGCCACATCATTTACTGTATAAATCATCTCATATTAATTTATATATCCCTTTGTTTCAGACCCCTCTTTAACCCAACTTCTAACATAAGTATCAGATAAATTCCAAAAGCCCTGACCCATTGCACAGATTATATCAGTACTGTTCTGTTTCAGTTAAGGAACAAACGAGTTCAAGTTCCAGGAAATTTTTGTCTACAACTAAATTAACTTGCAGCGAAGTAGTTATATATTCAGTAATAACAATTGGTCAGTGGTATTATAATAGGAGAAAGAGATGCACAGTCATAAATCCTGGTATATAATCACCATGTTGCATTTGAGATGAGCAAAAACCAGACATGGTAAGCACAAAATAGTTTGTGATATCTTTACACCACAACTTTCTTTAAATGCAAAAAGGAAGGATCAGCAAAGCGAGCGGAGAAAGATCTAGACAGATTGTCTGGTTCATCGGTGCCTTGATCAAAGTTCTGCGAGTAAGTGTGTAAATCATAATAGGGAATATGCAGAGAAGAAGTTGCAGAAAACTGAAGCAGCCTCTTCCTCTCCTTCTTAAACTTCATCCACAGCATTCTCCACTTCATCTTGCCGGAGCCACACCTTCCCAGCTGGATGCTTCTGCTGCTCTCTGAACTTGAACTGCACCAGTTTCTGATATCCATGTTGCCTGAAACCTGAAGCCGCCACCACAAGGCTCTTGCTTGGGATATCTGCTAGCTAATGAGAAATGACCAAACGGTTTGAATATTGAACTCTGGAGGTGTATATTATTATTATTGTAATGATGTTGGCCTTATCATGCAGATCGCACTATGTTATGACACAAGCACGTGAGCACGTGATAGCCTGCGTTCCATAGTCAATTTGCCATGTGGGAGTTGATACGGTTTGAAATCTTGTTATTTAGATAATCCTTCCTACCTATTTTGTAGTCAATTATTAAGGAAGCTTAGCTTTAATCAGTCACCTTATAACTTGACATGTAAGCTCCTTCGTAACTGGGAAGTTATGGCTTAAACTGGTGGTGCATGCCCGTAAAATTTTTCTTTTTTTACGAGATTTCAAGCCTTTGTTTGCACTTTTCTACTAGCCAGCATTCAATATTAAACATCCTACGCTTGCTCTGATAAAGCTGTAATTTTGCCAATGTTTGTCGTTTTGCTTTGTTAGCAACGGAGTGAAATGGTTTAAAAGATGCTTATATATAATTAAGGCAAGCCATTTGTGTATAACAAATACGTAACCATTTAGGCATATATGGAACTGATGATTTTCAATGGTATCTTACTTTTGCAGGCTCTCTTTTTTATACCATCTTTGCAGGAAAAAAAGCGTGTCATGAAGAATTTACAAAAGCAAACCGCGTCTGAAAAGAATCAGTACTTCCTAGGGAGGGGGAAAAGAGAGAGAGAGAGAGATTCAAGAAAGGGAGGGGAATATCCTTCATATTGAAACGCAAAAGCAGACTGCAGGAGTGAGTATTTCTGATGAAGGAAAAATATTATAAATAATGTCATAGATTCATAGGTTGTTTACAGGGGACAGACAATGCAAAGGGGCAGAAGGAAAGAGAATGAAATTAATGAAACAAGTAGGTGACAGCCAGAGCGACCAGCATGAGAAGGTAAGATGCTCCTTGATCAATGGTGGTGCCTGCATTAGAACCAGTAAACAAAAAACAATAGAAGTATGAGCATAAATATAGAGAGAGAGAGAGAGAGAGAGAGAGTAGGGAAATGGAATATGGAATGGAGGAGAAAACAGACCGTCACTGCTAGGAGAAGGAGCTGGAGAAGGAGAAAGATGGAGAGCATGAGAGAGATGGGAGGGAGAGAAGAGGAGTAAAGTGAGAAAAGGGAAGGCAAAAATTTCAGAATTTGTCATGTTTGAAACACAGAGAGAGAGAGAGAGAGAGAGAGACAGGGAAGATGGATATTTATAGGAGGAGGGAAAGAGGGAATCAGAATAAGCAAGTGAGGAACGTAGTTGAAGGGAAGGGTTTTTGTTTGAGTTGGAAGGTACGCGTCTTGCGTTTTCCACTCAGTATCCACACGCTCATTCCGCAACGAGTTCCCCAAGCAAACAATATTGCACACCACTTAGCTTTTTATACTAATTTTATAAACTTTCATACTAATTTTATAAACTCTTCCTAGAATTGATTCCACGTGCCTATTCATCAATATTCAACCTCCATATATGATATAAAATTGATAACAAGAAAAGTCGAACATGTGAAACGAACTTGAACGGTCAAAGGAGCCACATGTAATCAGCATGTGATCTTTTGGATGAATAAATTAAAAAACCAGATATGAGGGGAGACAAATCATTTCCTGGAGCTTTGGCTCACACAACCATTTGCCTCAAAACCAGTCCAGAAAGATCTGGAGAGATTGTTTTGTTCATCATCCTGCAGCGCAACCTCATGCTCTGAGATTAGCAGTAGAACACTGAAACGGCCTCTTGTTCTTAAACTTCATGCACAGCCATTTCCATTTCAACCTCAGAATTCTTGGACCTGAGCTTCAGCAGTTGAGTGTGCTTAATGAAATTGGATGGATCCCATCTTCAATAGTATCTTACTTCTCTAGGTTCTCTTTTTATCCCCTCTTGACCAAGTTTGCTCTTTTTATTGGTCTTAATTGAGATATTTGGAGGATCAAATCACAGGGCATGACTGCTGGATATTTCATTACTGTTTGGAATTTTTTCTTCAGCAATTTCCATGATTGAAAAGTCAGAGATACTTGAATTAATATTGAGGCACGCACGTGAAAGGGAATATGCAATGACAATGTGACAGTATGTACATATCAGAATTCAAAAACCGGTTCTAAAAATGACCCTCATGAGGGATGCGAGATAGCTTCTTCACTGTCATAGCAATGGAGATAGAAACAAGTAGCAGAATGAAGACCCTGCTATTTAGTCACTTAGGAAGCAGTCAAGAAACAAAAAGAGTTAAACATGTTTCCAACCCCTACACTGATCGAATCGTCACAGGCCAAGGACACGCCACGTACAAAATGTTTGCTATCATTAGAAGCCACAAAATAGTACCAGGTGGCGCATCTCCAATACAGATGGCTCCAAATTTTGGTTTGAAGCTAGGCTTAGCCTTAGCCTTGTACACCTCCTCAGAGAGGAATCAAACAAACTTGTCTGATCTCTTGGCGAATGTATCTACAGCTAACACAGCCATAGCTTTATATCTTTTGATCTTCTACCATATGCTGTCGCAGCCCCATATTCTTCTCTTGTTTCTTTTAAACCCTCAAAACTCAGTTTTATACAAATACACATCAATCACAAAATCAGCGGCAGAAGAAGACGAATGTGTCACCCAGGGCCTCCTTTTGTGGAAGGGAAAGCACTGTCAGTGCATGCAAGGTGGGCTGTTATGCAGGAACCTGTGGCGGTGGTTGACACAGGGAGCGTGGAGAACAGCGGTGGTTCTGCAGGAAGCGGCGGTGAGGGTGGTAGAATGAGGCGCTGTGTGTGCTCGCCGTCGCGGCACCCGGGGTCATTCCGGTGTAGCCAACATCGCGCCGACTACTTGTGGCCTCGCAGAAGAATCATTAACTAGCGGTTGTCCAGTGCACCGAAGATACATATTGAGCACAAGACAAGATATATATACATATATATATACACTAGTATATTATAGTCTTAAACGGTATCTGGCAATGCTTTAAATGTAGAAGATGTACTCTTCCCCTAAACTGTGGGCACGAGTTGCTACAATTCTACTTTTGTAATATAATGCTTGAATATTTCATCATATCCAATTTTTTAAGACTATCAGACACTTGTTTCTTCATTTAGAGAAAGTACCAGTGAATGCGAAAAATATTATAACTGGGGAAAACTCTTTTTTTGGGTGGGAGGGAGAGAATTGGTTCAAGGTGTAGGGTCCCACAGAATGTGGGGTGGCTTCTAGTGAGCACCAGAAAGAAGGTAAGGACCAAGGAGTGCAATCAAAGTGTGGCTGATCTGGGCTTCACTGTCTTTATTAAGGTTCCACTTATTTTGTTGAGTTTTGACCTTAATCATTATCTTTGATTTCAGTTTCTGTTAATTAATCGCAGGCCACTCAAACCCATAGCGTCTGATTTGATATTGTGTAATCAAAATTGGTGAACCAAGTCATAACTGGGTTCTCTATCCACAGACACATAATACACACACACACATCAAAATTTTCTCCTGTTCAAATCAATTGTCACTAGGGTGGAAACAGGCTAGGCTCCACCTCAAACAGGCCTTGTCTGTTTGGGAGGGATCTGGCATGGCCTAGTCTGTCATGTGGCTTGTATACATGCCCAATTTTGTGGTCTGAGCACTGTTTTAGGCTTGGCCTGTGACATGTATACATGCCTGTTAATTGGATTTCTTTTTTTTTTTTTTTTTTGCCGATGTTAAGCCAAATTTTAGATAAGCAAAAAAATGAAATTATGGAGGACAGGTTTCAAATGAAATGAGATATATGCAAATAATAGAACATCAACAATAAAAGAGAGAAGTCAATATCAAATATTAAGGGTGGCATTAAACCTGTGTTTATATCTTCAAAAACCACCTTAGATTCCTTTCCAGCACTTGACAAAAGTCGGTAAGGATTGAATTCACTGGCATTACCACCCCAATTGGAGTCATCCGTTTGTACCGACTGAATTGGCAATTTGGCATAACCAGTACAGCTCCAGCAGATATAGTTACCCCAGTTGCAAATCTCAAGTCTGGGACAGGAGGATGGAAGTTAATAAGCAAGAAGTGCAGAAATATTGCCACCACCATGTATTTAGTTTCTAACAGATAAATGCAAGGCGAGAGGGATCACGAGTTGTGAAGAATACGAATTATATCTGAATAAAAATGTCTAAGATCATGCTTGCGCATAAAAATAATGATAATAATAATTAAAAAAAACAGGTTCAGGCAACCTGACAAGCCAAACAAGCCTGTCAGGCGGCTTGTGCCTGTTTTTAAAATAGACTTTCCAAGCGATATGACCTGTGGCCTGGGGTTTTACAGGCTTTTACAGGTCAAACAACAGACTTCTGACAAGCCATCTGACCTTTTTCCACCCCTAATTGTCACAATACACATCATCATTGGATGCACGTATAATCAATCACATATATTAGTTCATAATACGTGCACATATGACTCATCATAATACGTGCACATAATACGTGCACATATTAAGGGTGGCAGGGTGGAAAAGTGGGTTTTTGGGCCCAAACTCACTTCTGGGCCTCCCATGGTCGTTTGGATCGGCGTTGTGGCAAAATGACTTCTCTCCGTGAAGCTCCTTCTGGCCAGAAGTCGCGTATTGTCACGGTTGTGTGAGAAGCATGAAGTAGCGTCAGACCGTTGGAGCATTAGCATTCTTTGTTCCAGCTTTCTTCGTTGCTCTGCTCTGGCCACGCGTGATCTGGGTGTTGGAGCACTTTGTCCTTGTCTGAAATCTACTTTCAGGCACCGTCGCATTGCTCGCCGGCGTCGACTCAATGGTGGGTAGTTGTTCTTCTTCTCCTTCAGCTGGTGGTTGCTTCCGTCGCCGTTGAAAGGGTCAGAAATTGACAGATCTGTTATTTAGTCGTTGTTGCTGACTCACTTGAGCTATCCTCAACTCAACAAACCTCAGCTTCTCGGTGGACAGCTCAATTTTTTTTACAGAGCTCAGCGTTCTGCTTCCTCTCGGCAAGCATTGAAGCAGAATGCTTGTTTTTTGTTCAACTTCTTCCTCCTATGTATTTTCTCAGACATGACCCGCGTTATTCCTGCTTTTTTTGTGTTTTTTGCTTCCTCTCTTAGTTGTTTGTTCTCAGCCAACTGATCGTTCTACTTCCTGTCTGACTTGTTTGTTCACATACATGGGTTAAAGGCATTATTTTTCTGTTTCCAATTTCCTATTTGGTTCTTGGTTCATGCTTATTGTTTGTTCGCATACAACCTGAGTTGTTTGTTATGCTTGAGTTTTGTTGGTTCCTGGTTTGATGCTTCTTTGGTTTAATGGTTCCTAACTGGTTTGATGCTTCTTTTCCACTTTCGTTGGTGCTTGCTATTTTTCAATTTCGTTGCTGGTTCCTGGTTAATGCTTCTTTTTTATGATGGTTGATGCTTGAATTTTGCTGGTTCCTGGTTGATGGTTGTGTTTTGTTCTGCTCATGGTTTATAACCTGAAGCTTGTGGGGTGATTTGATTTTGAATCAAGTGCATGGGAGCTGCCTATCTTTTTTTTTTGGAATGATTCTCATCCTGATCTTTGCTGAAGTTCTTGCTCTCTACGGTCTCATCGTTGGCATTATCATGTCTTCTCGTGCTGGGCATTCCAGAGCTGATTAGGAAAGGAGCTGTGCTACACAATTATTCTTTCATTGCCTATATGTTTCTACCTTTTTAATTGGGGAACAGGGGGTAAATTTTATAGATATTCTCAAGTTAGTGATGCACCATGTTCTGCTCATGGTCTTGGTTAACATTTCTTCATAACCTGAAGTTTGTGGGGTGATTTGATTTTGAACCAAAAAACTTTATTGCATTGGATATTAAATTTGTTGCAACTCGTGTCAGTTCATCACCTACTGGTGTACATGAACTGCTTAGCTAATTTCAATCTAGCCTTTTGGGGTCAAAATTATGTATTATCCTGTGTTTAGAATATGAGTATATGACTCATTTTATCCTCATCTCATGTTGCAATTTGGGCCATTTTATATCATCATCTTGTGATGAATTGTTGCTCTTGTTACTAAGTACAAACAATGGAATTCATGACATGGGCATAAAGTTTAACACTAGGTAAGGATATGTAGAGAAAATCATATTAGAAGTAGTAATTAATTGCATTTTAAAAAAACTGACATTTCAGCATCAATTGAACTCACCAATGCCAACTAAATCGAAAAGGACTTGGGTTCAAAAAAGTAACAAACTAAGCATTAGACTTTTTTTTTTTGTAAAATTTGAGTAATTTTATCTTTTAATAAAATTTAATTTACATATATTTTCCTTTATTCCATTTTTTTATTTTTTATACTTTTATTTTTTTTCTTATTGTATCACAGTATATAAAATAAAATATATATGAATAAGTAGTATTTAATGAGATTCATGTTCTTTTAAGTAATTTTTCACCAAAATTCACTTCTCCAACGTTTATCCAAACAGTTTCTCCTTTTCACAAAAAAGTCATTTTTCCAACGCTCATCCAAACATAAATCACGTTATATTTTTAACTTCTTCTTAGAATTCCTTTTTCAAAAGTCATTCTACCAAAAAGTCACTTTTTCCACCGTTTATCCAAACGGACCCATTATCATAATGTCATTTATAAGTTAATCTCGCTTTATACATCAATATGCGTGTAAATATGTTTCTTTCCATGCACGCAACGTCAAATTAACAAATTAAAGATTAACACATGACTAGCACCTCATATTTGCAGTTATCCATAGAAGTTTTACCGATTGGATGATTCAAGCAATTTAATTGTTTTGGGAGATTACAAAATAAATGATGTATTTATCATTTTTTTAAAAAAAATTTATTAACTTATAAATCGAAATGTAATTTAATGCTACACATGAATATTTTACTATATACATCATAATTATGCAATTTATTTAATTTTTTCATTTCTTCAAAAAAAACAACTGACGTTAATTAAGTACGGATGTATTAATTAATGATGCTTTGAGATATTCCATGGCAAACTAAGCTCCTCATTTAGATTTTTTTTCTTTATATTTTTTAATATCAGCTTGTGAGTTTCAACTTTGAGTATAATGATAGGTTCTTGATCGATCTTTGGGGGAAAACAAGAAGAAAAGAAGATTGAGAGCAAGAGGGAGGGAGGGAGGGAGGGAGAGAATGAATTGGGAAAATAAAACAAGTTATACAGATGCAAAATTAATACGTAACTATCATGGATCGATGATTACTGCACTTATCTCATAAGCCAATATCTACAAGATCCAAGCATCGCGCGCGCGCGCGCACACGTACAGCTTTCTTGATGGAGATAAGTAAGCTGAAAGGCTAGAGAAAGAAGCAGAGTCGTGTGGTAGCAGGCTGAGTATTATGAGAAGCAGGAGTCGAGTTGTGCCGTTTCATGGAAGATGAGCGATGGAAACGGCATCGGAAAGAGCCTGGGTGCGTCGTCGGAGAACACAAGCACTGTCCTTTCAGCGACACCGATGCTGTTCCTCCGGCGCCGCCGTTGTCGCTTTTTGGTGATGACACTGAGACTCGATGCTTGCCACTCTGATTACCCTCTGATTTTTGTGAAGCCATTGAAACCCAGTAGCTACCACCGAAAGGGAAAAGAATACAATAGTAATAATATCGATTGGCTAACAAATCTTTGACACTAGCTTGGAATTTATATGACCATTGGCCTTGTTTATAGTGCGGCTGGAAAATTTCCATAATTATTGGCGTTTCGTATTCATTTCATGTGGTCAATAATATTTTCTTTTGCATTCTCAAAAGATAAATATTCTATAATTTAATATAAAAATATCATATATCATGAAGAATGTTTTTTAATAGATTTCCATATTTATATCAAGACAGGATTTCATGATGATGTCATTCATATATCCAGAAGATGGATAAAGATCAATCTATCTATCTACTTGTGATAATATAACTTGTAAGCACTTTTAATTTGTACTGTGTGATACATGTATCATATTCCTACTACGATTCATGCACCATCAACCTAATTAATAAGTAATAAACACAAATGTATTTAATTATCTGGTAAACTTGATGAGCACGGCATGAAATATAAAAGTAGTTTTGTGATATATTTATATATTACAATTTTTATTTTTGAAAAATAGATCTTGTGTTCGATGCCTAAATATCTATGGAATAATAATTAGTTTATATTTGCGTGTATAAAATAATTTAGATAGTCCTTCAAGTGTAACATTTTCCAAATACATATTAAAGTAACAAATTAAGCAGAACTATATATCATGCACGGGTGTTACCTTAGAGCTTCAAATATCAATTACAATGAACTCCAATTTTAAATATAAGCATCCATTTTCCTAGTAATTAAAAAAGGCTGTGTTGTTGATTTTTGAACTTTTCAACTGAAATTGAATTAGAGCAGAAATCAAATCAAAAGACTTTTGAATGGATACGAAGCAGACATATCAGAAAAATGAGAATCCCATACCAACACGTAAACAAGAAGCTTGATTAAATGTGATGGTTTACTCCTCAAAAGCACGTTCAATAAAATAATGTCCTTCACATAGTTATCTTGGTTTGCGTAAAAGTACTTCTTTATCGCGTTCTCAAACGGACACAATAAATACACAAAATATGTCCTCTTTGCTCCCAAATATTGGGTCCGTTTGGGAACGCGGTAAATATTTTTACGCAAGCCGAGGCAAATATGTGGAGAAGATTATCTCGTTTTACGAAAAAATATTGTTAAACGTATTTTTGAGGAGTAAATAGCTTTTTCAAACATCAACTATATCTACAAATTAAACACATTATTACTTCATTCAGTTGTCAATGTAAAATTCGAGAAGTACATGTGAAAGTTAAAATTTGAGAAGTACACTTATTTTCTTAAAAAAAAAGATAAATTGAGATAATTTATTTACTTCATCAAATTCTAAATATAATGGGTCCGTTTGGTAAAGCAGTGGAGAAGTATTTATGGGCTTATTCACATAAGCCGAGGCAAATATGTGGAGGAGATTGTTTTGTTTTGCGGAAAAATAATGTTGAACGTGCTTATGGCTACAAGTCAAACGTTGCCAAACAAGCACAATAGCTAATTGAACGTACAATCCTCGTACAATGGAATGAATGGATGAAAAAGCAGCATTTATGTAGAGCACATCATTCTAAACCATCCAATAAAATAAAGACACGCCGCACGTAAGCAGTTTCATAGGCCAAGTAAGGCAACACGTGGACCAATCAACGGGCAAATCCATGGGATGTACAAAAAATAATAACCCTACAAATAGTTTAGCCGGACATGATGAAAACAACAACTGTAACTGCCCTAAAATACTGACTGGAGCTTTTGCAGAATATATTTTATTTTGATTTGGTAATAGTGATTTTAGAAAATAAATTTTGTGAGTGATTTTAGAAAATAAAAGTGTTTAGATGGTTGCTATTTGAATAGTTTTTTTGAGCGAAATTACCAAAAAGAAATGTCGTAATGTAATAATTATATTAAGACAAAATTTAATTTTTATTTTGATTTAAAGTGTAAATACCATATACCCATATGTAAGATAAGATCAATGTATTATTTAAGATGAAATTGTGAATAAATTTTATAAAAAATCATTTAAATTAAATTTATCTAAGGAAAATTAAATTATAACATTGTAAATCATATTTAGTGACTTATAAAGACTTGTTAATGATTAATAATGTGTCCGTTTGGGAACGCGGTAGAGAAGTAATTTTACGTAAATCAAGGTAAATATGTTAAGGAGATTATCTCGTTTTGCAGAAAAACACTGTTGAATGTACGTTTGATTTTTGCATCCTCTCAGCCAACAAGCCCATTTGTTAATGACTCCTAAAGATTTGTCAACGAAGTGATAAATTTTGGGAAATGAAATCATTTTGGGTATTTTAGGTGATTAAGTGTATTTAGGGTATTTTGGGTGTCTCATTTAATAGATTCATAAAACTCACAACAACCAGTCACACAATAATCTATAAAAATATAAGTTTTATTTCAAAATATAAATTTTGTTCAAGTACTTATATTTTTCAGAAAATTTATTTTGGAAATAAAACCTAGGTTTTGAAAAAAATATTTTCTTATCAAATCACACCTTCTCTACTAATAAATTTTCTTTTTCCTATTTTTTCTTGTTTCTTTTATTTTTTCTACTTACTTTTGCCTCAAACTTCGTAAAAACCAACAATTTCCTAAACACAATTACCTTTCAAAATCAAAGTTTTATCTCGGAATCCGTCAAAACTATTCTCACAAAATCTATTCTCCAAAACTTAAATTTTACCTCAAACTCTGAGGTAAAACTTAAAAGTTAAAAGTTATTTTCACAAAAACTATTCTCAAACGAACTCAAAGTTACATATTGAATAAATTTTTCAAAACCATGAATTGGGGATCTCATGCCATGGTTTTCTTTCAAAAGCAATTTTACAAATAAATAGGCTGTTTGGCAAAATTTTCCCCAATGGTTGCCAGAATCACTTTTCTATGGTTTGCCAAGCACAAATGTCGAAATATGTAACTGACAGTTAAATTCTATGATTAAATGAGCACACAGGGCCAGGTCAAAGATACGACAAAAACACCTTTCACAATATAACAACTAGCTTCGTAGAAGTAGTAATATTATATTCTCTGCTCGCAAGAGTTCTTCCTCTAAAGTGCTTCCTTGGTTTCTTTTTATTTGAGTCTACAAGTCAATTCGCTTTTCGTTAATTAAATTCGTACAAATTTGGACAAATCTGTATTAAATATCAAATGTTGCTTCAGTAGTTGCATGTCCAAGACGGCCACACACAGTTTACGAGCTACATTCGCTAATTGCATGTCCAAGAAGGGAAATCATTTCATTCATTTGCTGACACAGTTCTTGAACTTGATATGCTATATGCCTCTTTCTGCGAATCGAGCTGTCATGCGTTTAATTTAAAATATTCCATATTTTTTACCTTAGAACATGTAGTTTTCCTCTTAAACACACACACGTATATATAATACAGCTAAAAGAAAAAAAAAAAAGCGTACCTACCAGTCCAACTAAATAAACTACCATTCCTCTCTGATCACACTATCACTTCTCTCAGCCTGAAATATCAAGCATTGTAAAGTTCCTAAAGCCCTTGTTTCTTTTTCAGTCACCGTCATATATTCATTGCCACCTCTTGCTTCTCATTTCAGTATGCCAAAAACTTTCTCAACAACACCCAGCGCTTGATTTCCTTAATAATCCCTTTTGATTATTAGCTATGTCGAGGACAGGAGGAAACAAGAGTCCCCAAGCCAAACTGGTGGGTATGTCTTCCCCTTCATATATCTTTCCCCCATTCACGTTTTCCCCTTTCGATTTGAGGATATTATGATAGAGACAGATGTTTAATGTTGTTTTGATTCTCACCTATATATGGTCTATTGATCTGGTAGGTGCTTCTTGGGGACATGGGAGCAGGGAAGACTAGCTTGGTGCTAAGATTTGTGAAAGGCCATTTTAATCAGTACCAGGTTGGCGTTGTTAATTTTTTTTTCTTCAATTTTCTGACTTTCTTTCGGGCTTCATAGTGGAATTTGGCTTCAATTAAAAGTGTTTTGGAGCAGGAATCAACAATAGGAGCAGCATTCTTCACAAAGGTACTGTCACTGAACGAAGGGACAATAAGATTAGATATATGGGACACAGCAGGGCAGGAACGTTACCATAGTTTGGCTCCTATGTATTATCGTGGTGCTGCTGCGGCTATTGTGGTATATGACATCACCAACAAGGTACTCATCCCATTCTAAATATAGGAATTGGATAACTAATTTACATATACGATGGAGATTAGTTAAGTGTTAATTGTAAAAAATGTGTGTCCTTTTTTAAAATATCCTTTTAATCATTATTTGTTTTAGAAACTACTCTTGGTGGAGACACCTTTTATAAGTGCAATTAATGGAGAAAATTTAGAGAACAAATTATGAATTTGGAAAATGAAATGAATTGGGGTCTCGCAATTTAATGCCAAAGCAAATCCCTCCATTAGTTTCTATGTTTAGAATTGAAAGACTGCCTATACTACTCATGGGGCTTCCCTACCATTGTTTCTTTCCTTCACTTTCTGATACTTGCTCGTGCTATGACTCTGTGTAAGCTCTGAAATAGAAGCAGTGGTTTTCCATACCCTAGTAATCAAGTTGTTTTATGTTTTGATTTAGGATTCTTTTGTTCGAGCCAGGAAATGGGTTCAGGAAGTACAAAATCAAGGTAAGATATGTCTGATACAGATTCCCCATTAATTTATTCCACTGAATGCAAAAAAAAAAAGTGAATACATTAATTATTGATTCTTATAATTAGATCAAATTTTGATTTTTTTCCTAGTAGTTTCAAATCATGTTTTTTACCCTATTGTTTTATGAATTTGGTTTAAGTTACTGCCGTTAAATTCATATTAAATTCTTATGAAATTATAGAGATTAAAAATAAAATTCGATTAAATTGTAGTAAGTACTAATAAGAACATTATTAACCGTAAAAATAGAAATTACGTTTCAGGTTATAAAAAATTTAGTAAAAGCTAAATTCTCTGTACTCTGCCCGCCTACATCTAGAGGCAAAACTCTGTCCTTCAACATAATGATTATCATAAAGAATGTGTTGAGATTAATGGGATCCAAATTTGATGTAGTGTTCTTTGTTCATCGGGAAAACCAGGTATGGTTATGTTTTTGGTTGCTAACAAGGTTGATTTGGCGGACAAAAGAGCAGTGGGAAATGAGGTAATCCTAATTCATTCTTCTAACCTCATCATCAATCTCGAGTCACTCATGTTTCATCAAGTGATCAAAACTGAATCAATTGATTGATGCAGGAAGCAGAACAATTTGCCAGAGAAAACGGCCTGTCTTTCATGGAAACTTCAGCAAAAACTGCAGAAAATGTAAACGAGCTCTTTTATGACCTAGGTGAATATTTTTGCCATTCCCTTTTCTAGTTATCATAGCTAGCCATATGCAATATTTACTCGTGTGTGTTGAAGGAATACAATCTTTGTTTTGGCAGCTAAGACATTGGCAAAAGCGAACCCTTCTCGTCAAGCTGGAATTGAACTGCATAGCAGTGCTCAGCGAAGCAGAACACTGTCTTGTTGCTTTACATGATTTCCTTCACTTGAAATATGTTTCTACTCTTTTTTTTTCAAATCCTGTTAAGTTGTGATGGTGTCTTTTTGGGTTAATACTTCTCTTTACTTGTTCAGAGAAAAAGAGACAAAGATTTCATGCAATAAATAATATTAATGGCTTTGCTCTTCAAGTAGGCTCCCCTGTTTTAAGATTTGCTGCCCTGCCTGAACAATCAAATAGGAAGAGCACTCTATCTGCGGACCATGTTTTCAATTCACAATGGGGGTGTTTGGATAGCCCGTTGGGAAAACGGACACAGATTCTGATGTAGTTTATGTGAGAGGAATTTTATCTCGGTAAGCGCATCAGTTGGCAAAACGGGCTTACCAAACACAGCTAATTTAAGCCATGATGACAACACAATGCCTACATGGGCCTATGCGGATTATTCTAAGCAGGTGGAGTCTCGAGAAAGAGGCCGGCCTATGGTACCACGTACATAAAAAAGAAGACATTACATAAATATCTCCTCAAGGTAGCAGACGAGGATTGGATGTACCAGAAGAAGTTTTTTTTGGTTGCCCGCCCGGTTCACCGGAGCTTCACTCCGACTACGTCCGGACCCGACCCGCGTCGCGCACCTAGCATGGTGGGTGAGTCTCCCAACAGTGGTTGTTGCATACACAAGGCTCGAACCCGAGACCTTGCTTAAGCTGGAACAAGCCGCTTACCACTTGATCCAACCAGCCGTTGGTTGTACCAGAAGAAGTTAATAGGTATTCAAACAGAGCTGGTAATAAAGGTTGGACCCAACCTACCAACCCATGGATTGATCGCGGGCTCGGGTATAGCTTGTTCCAACATGCACCATCAAACCCATTGGTTGTGTCAAGATGGACTTAAAAAGAATATAATTCGTTTTAGTTTACAGGTGAATATAATATTTCTTTTACTTTTTTTATCTCAATATTTTTTAAAAAATAAGTGGCACCAAATATCTTTTTTAAATTAAACAACACCTAATGCATTTAAAACTAGTATAAAATATTTTATCTCTTCATTTCAACTTTTCATATTACTATATTTATAATTACAACAAAAATTAATACTTATATGTTAGTAAAGTATAAAGAGATATAACAAGGCAATGTTATTTTTTTTGTTTCCTAAGCGAAAACAAAACGGTGAAACGCTGTTACATGGTGGGAAATTTTTTAATTGGCATTTCATAATGTTTTTTTTAAATAATTTAGGCAAGTTGGTAGGCCATGGTGGATTCGGGTTGGCATTAGGGATGAGTATTCTTTCAACTTGTACCGTTTGAACCCCATGTTAACCCATATTCCCAGCCTCAATCCAATAGAAGCAGATAATGGGCCCGTTTAGGAATGCGTTAAAGAAGTACTTTCACATAAGTCAAGATAAATATATGGAGGAGATTATCTCTTTTTGCAAAAAAAAATACTGTTAAACATGCGTTTGACTTTTAGAAACGTTGTTCCAAACAAACACACTATTTGACCATAGCTTGCATCTCAAAGCCAAACACCGAAGTGTTGGTTATGTTGGCTATATATTTCATCCTTTCATCAAATGGAGTGTTGAAAGGAGGGGGGCAAGTGAAATACGATGAAGGATTGAAGGGTCTTGGCGAGCAGTCTCGCGGTGGATTACATCCTCATGGAAATGGGACTTGTTTCGTTGAGTATATTATAATTAATTATACAGAACGTGATGACATGCAGAGACAGGGTCAAAGCAGTGGAAGTCTGGAAAACTGAAGCTTGGTGCCTAATGGAGTAACAGTAAAACAACTAGGCTCATCCTCATCGAACTGGACAAAGGACCTTGCGTTGCAGCTGACACCACCTCTTTTTTCACTAATTTATCATATAGGCTTAAATGCATTGGAATCATTACTCGAGTTCATTCCAAAGCCACTATTTTAATTCAAACTAACTACTACGAATTCTAGCAAATGCACAGAAAATTATTAAACAATTGCATGTAACTTCATTAAAAACAATAACATTTTCGATCTTTATGGACCTTATCCCGAAAAAAAGAGATGGCAGGAGGGAAAATAGGTAAATCGTGATGGCCAGAACTACTGGGAATGCAACAAGTTCACAAAAAACCAAGTACAAGGCTACATGAAAACTATATTAATAGTATTATGCATTTCGCTAAGGTAACAACTCCAGCAGAGAACGGAAAGCGAGGTGAAAGATTTGAGTTGGTACATGCTTAGATGCATGTGCCAAGGCCATGGCGTGCCTGCAAAATTAGCTACTTCCAGCTTTCGCCCTTAGCTATGTCCTCTGCTGCAATTACTTTTTAACCAGAATTCCCATATTCACTGGGCATCCTCAAAACAAAAACAAAGACAAAAGGACTGAATAATGCGCCATTGTTGGATCACCATGAAGGAGAAGTACAAGGGGAAGCAGAGGATGATGATGAGGGACCATTGATGCTGTGGGAATCACTGACGGAAGTGCCCAATGACCTTCCATTGCTAAGAGAAACCGAGCAAGCCTCTGCTGGGAGCTTCTTCATCGGAAACAGAGGAGGTGAACCAGACGTCTCGACTTCCACCTCATCGTCGCCGTCGTCGCCGGAGGATCCTCTTCCTTCCAAACGCGAAGGTGAAGTGTCCGGCGTTTCAAACGAAGTATCTGCTCCACTACTGCAACACTTGCCTTCCTCGCTCTCGTAAATGGGATTCGAGATATACACAAGGTGTTCCCTTACACTGTTGTCAGAGTAATCAGAACAAACAGGAAAAGTTTCACTGAAGCTACCTTGCCAGGGACTTTTTGCTGGGTTGGCTTTAAGGGTGCAGGTGGGGAAAAGCAGAGAGAAGTCCAATCTGGTGAAGTGGGTGTGAAACTGGTTCTTGGGTTTGGATTTGAAGCAGCTCAGAATGCTGCAACTTTTGTCCAGCCTTGTCTTCGTCGTGATGAGCAAGTGAAGGAAAAAGAAAATTTCTTGGAGCTTGGAGAACACCATGCGCATAAATGCTGCCAAAGGGTGGAGGTGGAAGAGATTTGGTGTTGAGGCCTTGAGGGTAATGGGTTGGTGCAGGTGGTGATGATGATGCGTTATTGGTTCTGGTGGCGGTGGGGATGACGGGAGGGGAGGCGGTGTTGCGGCGGCGGCGGCGGAGTAAGAGAGAGCAGTAGAGCTCAGCAAGAAGAACAAGGATGAGGCCAAGAACGAAGGCGAGGCTGACCACCATGACCAATGTAGCGGCCATGATCACTTTTGATGTGCCCTTCATCCTTCTCAAGCCCTCTCTGGCCTTTGCCTGTGTATATCTCGCAGGCAGTAAAAAAGAGGTGCATTAAATATATGCCATGCGTGAGAGAACCGAGAACTGAGATTCCATTTTTTTTTTGGCGGGAAGCAGTTACTTATCTCGTTTGACAAAACAAAAAAACATATAACTAATGCCCTGTTTAGTACGCGGAACTGATTTAACTGATTTTAATGGAATTAAAAATGGAATTGGAAGTGAGATTAAAAGTGTGTTTGGTAGGTTGGAAGAAGTGGGGTATTATTTTAATTTAATATTTATATTTATAGTTGAAAAGACTAATATACCCTCTATCAAAAAAATCCCTCATTCCCTAGAGAAAATCCCTCCCCTCGACGGAACAGAGATCGTGTTGTCAGAGAAGCCATAGATCGCGTCGTCCCCAGAGAAGCCATGCAAGCCGTCAACGGAGAAGAAGCATCACTCGACGGAGAAGCCACGCAAGCCATCGACCCAGATCACTCCCGATCGCCATCGCCCACTTCGTCACTGTCGCCCACGCCCGCCATCATCGCAGATCGCTCCCAATCTCCGTCATGCCAAATCTCCGTCGTCGTAACACAACAGATCGAACTAAGAAGCAGATCGAAGACCTCGTCGCAGCTCGTCGCAGATCGAACGAAGAAGCAGATCGCTCATCTCCATCTTGCTAGACCTCCGTTGAAGCCGTCGCTGTCACGTCCCTATCTCTGCTTTCTTTTCTCTAAAAAAAAAAGATCAGATCAGATCAGAGAAGCAGCAGGAAGTGTTGGCGTGTGCAGAAGTTTTGACTGTTGGGTGATGTCATTTTCGTGAGACAGCTTTTCGGACTGAGGATGTTCCAAAGACAGCCTTTCGGACTCGGTACAGGCATTATGAGTTTCTGGTCATGCCTTTTGGGTTGACTAATGCTCTAGCTGTCTTCATGGATTATATGAATCGGATTTTTAGGCCGTACTTAGATCAATTCATTGTGGTCTTCATTAATGATATCCTCATTTATTCTAAGAATGAAGAAGAGCACCGCGAGCACCTATATATTGCTTTGCAAATTTTGAGGGATCATCAGTTGTATGATAAGTTAAGTAAGTGCGAGTTTTGGCTTAGGGAAGTGAAATTTTTAGGCCACGTGGTGTCTGCTGAAGGGGTGGCCGTTGATCCTAGTAAAGTGGATGTTGTGTTGAAGTGGGGAACTCCGAAATCGGTAACTGAGGTGAGGAGTTTTGTAGGACTAGCTGGCTACTACAGGAGATTCATAAAAGGATTTTCTCAGATTGCAATGCCCTTGACCAGGTTAACCAAGAAAGATCAGTCATTCATATGTACTGATAAGTGTGAAGCTGCTTTTCAAGAGTTGAAGGAAAGGCTAACTACAGCTCCTGTGCTTACCCTTCCCGACCCCCATCGTCCGTATACGGTGTATACAGATGCTTCCCTCAAGGGTTTGGGCTGTGTGTTGATGCAAGAAGGCAAGGTTGCCGCATATGCTTCAAGGCAATTGAGGCCTCATGAAGAGAACTACCCGACCCATGACTTGGAACTCGCCGCTGTAGTGTTTGCATTGAAGATTTGGAGGCATTACCTGTACGGAGCTCAATTTGAAGTTTTGAGTGATCACAAGACTTTGAAGTACCTGGTTGACCAGAAAGAGTTGAATAACAGACAGCGTAGATGGATGGAGTTTCTGAAGGACTATGATTTTGAGATAAAGTATCATCCTGGTAAGGCTAACGTTGTAGCAGATGCCTTAAGTCGGAAATCGATTCATGTTTTCTGCTTGAGCTTGAATGAGCACTACTGTTTGGAAGGACTAAGGGACTTTCAGGTGTTTCCGGGTCGAAGAATTGTTGCTTTGAATTCTATACTTGGTGATTACATTTTTTACCAAAGTCTCAGGGATGCTCAGATGAGAGATGATCGGTTAAGGCAAATTCGAGAAGAGTTAGAGTTAAGAGATGTTCAAGATTATGAAGTGGGTGATGTAGATATCTTAAGATATAAGAAGAGGATTTGTGTTCCTGATGATGAGGAGATTAAAAGAACTATTTTAGAAGAAGCTCATCGGAGTAGATATACTATACATCCTGGAATTACCAAGATGTATAATGACTTAAAGCAACAATATTTGTGGCCAAACATGAAGAGGGATATGACTGATTTTATGTTGAGATGTTTGACATGTCAGAAGGTCAAGATTGAACATCAGAGACCTGCCGGGTTACTCCAAAGTTTGGATATCCCGAAATGGAAATGGGATAGTATTTCCATGGATTCCATCATGGGTTTGCCGCCAGTCCGAAACCGTTGTGATGCTATTTGGGTGATCGTCGATCGATTGACTAAGTCAGCTCACTTTTTGCCAATCAGATCGGACTACTCTCTACAGAGACTGGCTGAGTTGTACATCAGGGAGATCGTTCGTTTGCATGGAGTGCCAGAGAGTATCATATCGGATTGGGACCCGAGGTTCACAGCAGACTTTTGGAAGTCTCTGCAAAAGGCTATGGGGACTAAGTTAAAGTACAGTACGGCTTATCACCCGCAGACAGATGGTCAGACTGAGAGAACAATTCAAACTCTCGAGGATATGCTGCGAGCTTGCGTCATCGAGCTTCCAAGTAGTTGGGATTGTCACTTACCTTTAGCAGAGTTTGCCTACAATAACAGCTACCATTCGAGCATTCAGATGGCTCCTTTTGAGGCGTTGTATGGTCGAAAGTGCAGATCACCTCTGTGTTGGACAGAATTGAGTGAGAGGACGGTGATTGGACCAGATTTGGTTGATGAGACGACGAGAAAGATAGAGATGATCCGTCAAAAGTTGTTGACAGCGCAGAGTAGACAGAAGAGTTATGCATATAGGAGGCGTAGACCTTTGGAATTTGAAGTGGGGGACCATGTGTTTCTTAAGGTCTCACCAGTGACTGGTATTGGCCGATCTATTAGAGCGAAGAAATTAACTCCCCGATTCATTGGTCCATACGAGATTTTGGAGAGAATCGGACCAGTTGCTTATCGAATCGCCCTGCCGCCGTCCCTGTCGAGAGTTCACAATGTATTTCACGTGTCTCAACTGAAGAAGTATCACCCTGATCCGTCTCATGTCATTGAGCCAGAGGAGGTTGAGCTGAGGGAGAATATGACTTATCAAGCAGAGCCAGAAAAGATTGTGGATGTGCAGGACAATCAATTGAGGAGGAGGATCGTTCGGCTGGTGAAAGTTTGCTGGAAAGGAACGTCACCGAGGGATGCTACGTGGG
>JANTPZ010005430.1:0-29988 GCA_025593235.1 Vachellia pachyceras
CACCAAACACACTGTCAACAAGAAAGTTTCCCTACAAAGTTTAACCATGAAATGTTAATATTTAAAGTAGTTAAGAAAATAAAATAAAATAATAAATTAGGGACCATCGCATCCATGATTGCATATGGTCCAAAACATTCTTAGGCCAGTGGCAATATAAAGTTCCATAGTTTTCAAGCTTCCGTTTAGAAGTGTAAAGGGATAAGGGCCACATATTAAAAAGACTACAATACTCAAGTTTTATTACTTCCCCAACATGAATTAAATAAGATTGTCAACCTTAGAATGGCCTCCCAAACCCAATAACTCGCTCTACCTCCATCAGAAAACATGCTTCATCTCTCTTTGATATCAAAACATTCCACTATCAGTAGACAGAATTTAAAGGGAAAATCATTAAAATTCTAAGAATGTAATGTAATCACCAAAAAGTCTTAGCAGCATGCAATGACAAATCATGGGGCGGTGAATGACAACAGATACATAATACTCACTTGTTCTGAGATTTTTTAATGATTACATTCCTTTTATGGAACTTTGTGACGATTTTCCCTAATTTAAACAAATCACAATACAATTTTCTGATGTCTTTCAGCTGACCAAGACCGGGGAAGGGAACCGATAAAGAAGAAAAATTCACTCACCTGTCTCTTCAGCAGAAAGCTGACCCCAAATGCCAAATCCACAATGGGCCACTTCCCAAGAGTCTCTGAATATGTGAAACGGAGAGTCTCTGAGAGTGTTGATATTGTCTCCAGCCACGTGGCAGGGGCTCGGATTAATCTATGAGAGACACGGTCAATTCCTAATGGCATCTTTGTGGATGCATCACCAACACTATAATTTTCATCATTGTTTCCCTTGTTTGTGCAACATTGTAATCTCCGATTCAACGCGTAGTACAAGAGGACCGCCGCAGTAGCCACGGTTGCAGTCGCCTTGATTGTATTATCCCTGCAATAACAGTCCACAATTCCACACATTGATAACAGATCTTGAAACATGGGATATCATGATATGATCAAAAAGCATTTGGGAGAAGAAAAATCATATGGTTTCGTCATTTTCCAACTTTAAATCCTAAATAGACGAAATTAAAGGAATTGCTTTATCATCAATCATAATTATACAGAAAACAGAGTTATTGAGAGAAAATTGAGGCTGACATTTCCCGTTCTTAGAGGCGTTCGAACGGCAGAAACAACATTGAGCGCTCGCGATCAGCACACCAATTGAAAAGGATGTTTAAAAAATCAGACTTTAAACAAATACAAAACAAGACATTAAAAGGGAGGAGACAGAATCATCACAGGGAAAACTGAATTTTTTTCCAAAAAAACTGAAGAACATTTAAAGATGCAGAGTCTCAAACCCCCTAAAGATAGAAAGTGGGAGAAAGAGAATCTGGGAAAATAAAGATTTTTGGCCAAAAATAGGTTGGTCTCAAAGTCATTAAAAGTTTCCACGAAAGCATCTAATTTGGGCCAATGAAATATTCGATTTTACTTCAGTACATATATGATCATAAGGGTTGAGGTTTGCAGTTTTGCTTCAATGCATTAAAAATGTTGAAATGGGAAGAGCGTTCGTCTTCTCGAGTGGAAAGATACATAGTTTGTTGATCGTACAGGCTGTGGCAGCATCAAATGAAAAGCAGAAACATTTAGTTTAACGGTAACGTGGCGCGTGGGAGATGGTTGAAGATGAGGACGTAATACGAACGTACGTGATGGCGACTTTCAAGCAGCCGCTTACTGAATTTCTTTATTTGTTTTTTTTTTGAGTTGAAAGTAGAATTTATTGATTCAGAGTTAGAAGGGGGAAGATAAACTGAAATGTTTTTTATAACAACCTTAGTCTAGCGCTCGAATGAAGTTCCAGAGCTTTGGTGGTATGGACACTTAAAGCTAGGACTTCATTTAGAAGGCGATGAGCAGGGACTAGTTCATTACAAAAGAGATAACGACTGCGGGCTTTCCATAGTTTCCAGCACAGAAGGCCAAAAGTCGTGCACCATGCATGTTGAGCACCGGCCACTGGAATAATGAATGTGAGCAGTAATCCATTATGTGAAGGCTAGTGCATAAAAAACTCGCCATGTCTGCTTCGCCTAATGATTAGGTTCCAACAGGAAGAGGCGTAAGGACATTAAGGAGGACATGGTCTAGGTCCTCAGGGCCAGATTTGCATCTCTCGCAAGTAATCTGTTTCGCAGAACCAGCCAAAGGAAAGGAAGGCTCGGACTCGCTGGGCTCCGGGCCACCTCCAACGGCACAAGTTAGATCATCCCAGATTGGGTTCTCCTCATTCCAGTCATCCATTGTGATCAGTTGATACGCAGACTTCACTGTGAACTCATTATTAGGTGTTGGGTGCCATGAGCAGGTAGCCTTCGGGGACATCCGCTTTGCTTTTGTATTTTGAGCCTAGTCAATATGCCAGTAGTAGCTGTTGTTTAATTGATTTTTTCAGCAGATTTTGGAAAATATTTAACTTGTATACTACCGTCACCCTTTAATACAAGAGTCAATTAAAATTTTTTAGGATATTATGAAAGTAAATTAACAAATTTATCTATCGTTCTTTTTTGCATTAATTTATTTAAGGAAAATTTAGTCTCAGGTCCCAAATAAGCATAATATTTAAGGAATGATCCCATGGATGAAAATATTTAATGAGAGGTCACATTGACAACATGAGGTCCTTGTATTAACAACAACATGCGCTGTGTTGACAACACCTTATGTTGTTAATGGGACCTCTCATTAAATATTTTTATTCATGGGATCATTCCTTAAATATTTTGCTTATTTAGAACCTGAGACTAAATCTCCATTTATTTAACTTACAAACCGATGTATAATATAATGATAATATACAAATTTTCAGAATGTATGTTATAATTAAGTGATCATTTAGCTTCTTTTCATCATCCAAAAAAATAAACTAAATCTTATATTAAAAAAAAGGGGTAGCATTTATCATTTTTTTACAAACCAATTTATAAACTAATTTATAAATATATAATCTAATGATACATATAAGAATTTTACAATAAGTGTCATAATCAAATGATCTATTTAACATTTTCAATAACCTTAAAAAAGATAAATAACTTTTATATTAAGAATTGAGATATACCTATGGAAGTGGATCATAACAATTCTTGAGAAAAATCAGCAAGAAGTACTTAAGCCCTAGAATTCAGGTAAAAAAAAAAAGCCCTAGCACCCTTTTTTTAATGAAGCCCTAGCACCCTTTAGTTAGAGGGGATAATAACACCAACTCATGGGTTGTGGGTTGACCCTTGAGGGTTGGCATTTCACTTATCCAAATGCACCCGAAAGGTTGGTAACCATACACACATCATCATCTAGTTTCACTCTCCAACTGACTCCGTACATGAAATCATGGGGATTCATAGTCTCTGTTTTATTGTAAATATTTTTAAAGTAAATTATGAAGATTAATAAGCCCTATTTTAAACTTTATTTTTAAAAATATAAATTTTCAGAGATATTATTTAATTTAATATTAATTATAATTAACTTGATAGTACTCGAGCATATGCTTATCGTCAGATTTGAATTTTTTTTTTATGAAATATGTGAGAACCTAAAAAAACTATATGTATAATATAAAAAACTCCGAAAAGCCGTAATATAGCTCACTCCTGAGACTAGTAAGACTATGATACTTACCGATTGAGGCAGAAGAATGTTTATGAAAGTCATCAAAGAGAATTGGAAAATATCGATTCAGACATTAAAGAGAATCATGGATGAGAATTCAGAATTGGCATGTTCGATAATTTATGCTGAACTGATGAAAACTGAACAGTTACGCTCATCATATCCAATTCAATAATTTTTTCCCCAAGACCTCGCAATACAAAAGCTTAGAACTCAATCACGCTCACTGATGGCAGTCAGGTGTTCATCAATCTCCTCGGTGGATAGAACTCTGAACTTCGGATTCTCCTTCTGGACCACCCCAACCTGCATGCAGAATGGATGATATAATTTACTCACATGACGCCAATGAAAAGAGGGAAATCCGTATTTCCTGGAAATGATTATGTTAAGACTTGAGAGAAATGATAATTGGTACCTCAATCTCAGTGGCCTTGAAATCCTCCTGCAGAACTGATTGCAGTGCAGATATAGCAGTCTGCAAGAAGTAACAGAGAAACCAAAGTAGAAATTATAAGTTCACCTTTTCTAAATCTGAATGATTCATGCTACCAACACACCAGGGCTCAAGTGGGATATCAAAGTTACTTTTCCCTTTCTCTTTTTCAGAATAACTCTTGATTAGGATGATATTATCTTAAAATTACCAAAGCGTAGATTTAAAACCTCATGCACAACTCAAAGTTTGCAGTATGAGATAGCTACGGTAAGAAATGGTTCCATCAGAATAAGGAAGGGTCATTCCATGACTCAACCTAAGTCCTGAGAAAAGGTAATAATACATACCTGCGCTGTCTCTTCAAAAGAAAATGAAGGGTCATTCTTCATCTTCTTCTCTAAGAAATTAATTGCCTCTTGATCTTTCAATCCAGCACTCGTAGCCTGAAGACATCATGCATTCCAAATGAAAAAAACTACCTCATTGCATGCATTGCACAAGCAAATACATTGATGAACAATCTAATCCAATTCATCCGTTAATGAACAACATCACAAAGAATGGGACCATTCATAAACTAGAGACTAAAAAGCTCAAAACTAATAGAATTGAGTAATACAACTTGTGCTTAAAAATAACTGCGGTTTCCATGCATTGGAATTTTTTTAGAAATTTGGTCAGGCGATAAATTTTTGATTCAAATAACATCAATATGTGATCTGAAATGTACCTTGTGACCAAAGTAATGGCCAGCTGGATCGCATTTATAAAGTCGAGGTCCATATTCTTCATCAATTCCCAAGATCATAGCAACTTCCAGTGGCAACAGATTGGAAAACACGGGAAGCAGAAATAAAATCAATAATGGAAAATGAAATTATAAAAAACTGACCATGAATAATTCGATAATTTAATATTTAACCAAAAAGAAAAGAAAACTTTTGGCAGAAAGATGTAATACAAACCTACACCAAGTGGTCTCATGTAAGCATGCTGAGTATAGACTTGTGACTTGTCAGCAATCCTGTGCAATAAAAGGTTTCAACAACGATTAGAAACAGGAGGTGATACAAGAAATGTGTACTACACCTCAAAAGGAGTAGCCCTTGGGTAATATTATGATAAGATTCATTAGACAGATTAAGAAATCTGTGATCTATCAAAGGAAGTGAGTTTGAACTATGTAGCCACTGTTCATTCTTTGAGACTTTGTTCCAAGTCAGTTGGAATGACTTGTACTTAAAACCTTACATCATTAAATACATAAATTGTGATTCCGATCTAACTATCCTTAAATACAAGTTCTAAAGCAAAGTATAAATAGAAGTGTAAGAACTGCCTTTGGACTAACAATTTTCTCCAATGCATTAGAGAAATCAACCAGAGCACCAGCAGGTATATTGAATTAACAGACTTCTCTTTTCCAAAAGGTTCTTGAATTGTCTAATCCAAACAAATCATGAAAATGAATTATCATATACATGGCCTTGGTTCAACCAACAGCCTCACACTCTGCTCCAAGTTTGATGAAATGTATTCTGCTTGATCTTTTCCGATTAAAGATGAAAGTTTCATTAGAGAAGGAAAAAGAATAGCTACACTGGCAGATAGGATAGCATCCAAAGCAAATGAACCCTAATCAAAATATTACCCACACACACACATAACAAGATAAATTCATTTCCGGAGTCCAAATAACTTACTCTTGCAACCAACAATTCCATCCTTATTAAACAATACACTACTACATTTGATTTCACATGACATGGACATCACTAATATTACATTCCTAGTGACTGGATGAAAATTTGAATGACCCGTTAATCTCATCATAAGAATAACAGATCAACAGACAATCACATACTATAGAAAAAAGTTTTAATTTTGTAATTTTAATTGGCACACAGCCACTAAGTAGGAATTGTCTCATTATCAGTTTGGAGAGGGAGAAATAATTTTTTACTCTGCAGTGTTGTAGCATATAAGATGCCAAGAACTTCATTGGACAAGTATAAATGACATTTTGTATACCAAGGAAACTGCATAAGAGAGATAGCGTCTTCAAGGAGTTCCTCGATTGTAGAAGCATGTTGGCCAAACTGTGGATTTTAGGACACTACACATTTGGACTGGAGGATATATGTCTACATAATGTTTCATTGAATGAATTGAACAACACATTAATGTGTGAATACTGCATCATAATGATGTAGCCAACACTTACTAAAATAAAGGTTTAGCTAACATTTTTCAACACACACATACCATTTGGCCAATACATCCACAGGCATCTCATATCCATAATTAAAGCGAAACTCAGCTGCTTCATTCCTTGCTTGCTGAACCAATGTCCTTGCATCAGCTGGAAAGACATTATAAAACAAAAGTGAACTTGCAGAGTTAACAGCAGTATGTATTCAATTTATATCTTTACTGATGTTAAAGTTATCTCACTACAAGTTTACTTTTACAACAGACACTCTCATTAATGTCTCTGCCACAACCACACATCCAAGTATACTCCAAAGAAATTTTGCAGAGAAAATGCGTCTAGAAGAACATCTACCCATAATTCATTACTGTATGCAAAAAACAAGCATTATTGAGAGTATAGACTTTGAGAAGGTACCAACCTGTCAGCCCAGTCGCTAATAAACCAAGGTACTCGGTGATTGGAAAGAGATGAGTAACACTGGTCTGATCCAAGAGCTTGTCCTGCAGCAAGATATTAAATTTAAGCAACTCGCACAACTACTAAAAGAATACACGTACGACAAACTAAATGCACTCACCGGAACCTTTTTCTGGGTAACAACACAGACTGAATCCTTCCCCCGGACGCCAATTGACGTGATGCCAGCAGACTTAACAGCCTTGAAAGCATACTCTACAGTTGCATTTGGAAACCCATAAATTAACAATTGAACACCCCTTGAACTAAAACCAGAAATCTCCACTCAACAATCATATTTTTTAGCTAATGGAAAGAGATTTCAAATCGTAATGCCTTTAATCTTACAATTACAAACAATATTTTCAATAAGATCATGAATACAAGCTTATCAAATAATGGCCACTTTTATTATTCAAAAATAATGATCACTTTACGTTCAGCAGAAATCAAAATAAGGTGGGAATATAACATGGATATACTTTTTACTTACCCACTTGAAAGAGACGACCTTCAGGCGAGAAAATAGTTATGTGACGGTCGTATCCACCTCCACTTCCTCGACTCATGTTTTAGGAATTGGATTCTTCAAAGGTTTTGCTAGAATTTGGGATGCGAATGGAAGAAGACGAGGTCGAATTTGAAAGAGTACCGAGTTCACAGAGACACAGGCAGCCTTGCCCCTTTCTCCCTAGATCGCATTCGCAGTTCAAGTAAAAAGAAACACATAACTTTCTCCCAAAGAAATCCAAAGCAACGATGTCGTTTTAATTGTTTGGCGCACTTTCTCTTCTTCATCCTTGATTGGAATAATAATTTCATGTAAATTGAATTAAGTATATGAGAGGAGTTTTATCTTAACTTATGTAAACGTGATTTGCAAATCACGTTTACGTAAACTGAAATAAAATTCTTTTTACATAATTACCTTGACATGTATGGAATTATTCTCCTAACAGATTCCTAAATACGTAATAATAGTTCTAAACTTTTTTATTCACACGCGAACTTTTTTTTCCTTTAATTATTTAACATAGATTTAATTTGAACCAAAATTTAAAAATTAACCCTATCAGTGCTTATTTGGATTCGCTTGTTTTCATGTGAATAAAAATATTAACTATAGAGAATTTATTCGAGACTTTTAATATAATATAACTATAATTAGATTTTTAAGTAATTTTAAATATTACAACTTATTTTAAAATTTACATTTTATATCAACAATGATGGACCGATTTATAGATATTAAATATTAATTGGTATACATGGGAACAATCATGATGCATAATTCACGCAGTCCTCAATTGTTAATGGTAAATCGTTTTTCACCGTTAGAAGATTACAAGATCAAATAAAAACACCTACCAAAAACTCATTGAATAAGTAAGTGCTCGTTTGGTACAATGGAATTGATTTTGATAGAAATAAAAATAGATATGAATATAGAAATTGATATGGAATTTACAAGTACGTTTGGTATGACATGGAAATGGAACATGATTTTTATATAAAAAGACCAAAATATCCTTTTAAATTAAAAAATTAAAAATCTTTCAAGATTCCCAGAAATTGGCCTCCTGCAGAAATCTTTCAACATTCCCAGCAGAAATCGACCTCCTGCACTCGAAAAAACCTCATATGAGAAGCTCAAGCATTCAACATCGAGAGTCCGAGAAGTGAGCTACCTGCAACTGAAATGGGGAAAGTCTGAGAAGTGAGAGTGTCACCGTTGATGATGGAGAAAACTCGGAGATTTCATCTGCATAAATCAGTGTAAATCGCAGAGATCTGAGCAAGAAAAGTTACCGCCGCACCCATTTTTTTCCCGCTGGCAGAGATCTGAGCAAGAGAATTGTCATCGGAAATGTACCATTTTTCCGACGTAAATTGCATGTTTTTTGTTCTCAACCTTATCCGCGTTGTGTTTTTTGTGTTCTCATCAAAAAACCCAAATCCAAATTGTGCTACCAGTGAGAATGGTTGCCCTTGCCGACAAGGTTGTACTTGCCGGCAGTGGTTGGTGCTCACACGGGTTGTGCCCGCCGACGGTAGATCATCGTGCTCATAGTTAGGCATTTGGATTTTGAAGGTGGAGAATGGGAAGGGTAAATCTAGAATTCCATGCAATTTTATCAATTCCATGCATGGTCCAATGGAATTCATTTCAACCAGTTTTGATTGAATTGAATTCCACATGGAATTCAATTCAATCATACCAAACAATCATCTAACATGGAATTCAATTCCATTTCCATTTCCAAGCCTTCAATTCTTGCATATCAAATGGGCCCTAAAGGTATATGATCTGCCCCTCTCTCTAGATTACACGTATCCTTATAATGGAAGAAATCATTTTTGAAATACTGTTGATTACTAAATGAAAACACAATTCCCAATGAAAATCTGAACATCAAGTCTCATTTGGTACAATGGAATTGATTTTGATGAAAATGGAGATGAAGGTGGATATTGGCTTTTAAATTACGTTTGGTATGCCATGAAAATAAAGATGAAATCCATGCCTTTTTTTGTGAATGTTCATTTTTTGGAAATGTAACCAAAAATACTATTTTACCCTTAGCCAAGTTATAAACTAAAAAAGAAAACAAAAAATTCGAGCTCCATGGAACCTAAATGAATTACATGGGTTTGGGTATAGAATTGAAATTGGGTGTTTTTGTTGGAATTGAATTCCACATGAAATTGTAATTCCATCATACCAAACACAGCTACATCATGAAATTAAATTCCATTTTCAATTTCAATTCCATCCTCTCATTTCCATCATACCAAACGGACAGTTAGATTGTAACAAACAAGCTCTTTGTATTGGACGCATGCCCGTTATTTATAAGGTCGTATTTCAAGGGAGTGAAGTGTAAAACAATAGCCCAACAAAGCCCAATGGGCAATGAATATCAAAATGGGTTGGATTTGATTTTATATAAACTATTTTTTATCTTCTTTATTACACTATTCAACCCTTAATATCAAAATGTATCGCTCTGAATCTAATTAATTATCTTTATTGATTATAATTTGACATTTTGATGAATTTTATAAAACAAATTTCCAACATTTTAATAAGACAAGCGATCCTGCATGTACTCCGATCCCTCATTTGATTCAAAATGTAAGATATTGTTAACTTTTTTTTTTTTTTGCCAAAGTAAGATATTGTTAACTAATTCATCACACAAACTGAGAAATGTTAGCTCAATTATTTAATGTTTTAAATTGATAAAATTTATCTGCTTACCCTTATTAAAAATGTGTTTTAAATTGATGAATTTTATTAAAAACGTTTTGTATTACTTACATCTCTTCTGTCAAGACTAAAAGTAGGGAAAAAAACATTAATTATTCCATCAACCTCTTATATTTAGGATCAAACCAGCTTTGGTAAAGACCTCTTACAATTTGGACCAAAGAGGTTATATAAAGAAGTTGAATGAAAACAACTTACTTCCTCATGGCCTTTCTATAAGATCTTGATTTTTGAATCGTTTGGTGTTTTTTATTAAATTGCATTAGGAGTTGTCTCAATATTAAATACATTTTAATCGCCTTTCCCCATGCATTCTATTTTATTATTCTTAATTTTCACTACCAATTCTCTCCCTTACCTACCATGCATTTATAAATAAGAGAATATTTAGAAAAGAAATCCATAATTTCTTACGTATTGATTACCTCTAATTTTTTTAACCGACTTCTTATAACAGGTGAGAATGCTATAAAAAGGACAGTGACGAGTAAGTAGCTCACACCAAAATAATCCGATCAATCCAATAGAGAGATAGAGAGAGGTTGAAGATGGTGAACACATTGATTACCTATCTTGTTTACGCCAACACTCTGAGCTCCCTTGAATAACTCCCAAATGCCAACCTCGACAACGAACCCCACATCGTTCTGCCCTTCGCACGAGACCACGACAGTGGCGGCGCGAACACGACGGGACAATTTCAGCCCTACTTCGATACAGCCAACTTCACCGCCGACGCCATCAAAGCCTTCCGGAAGAAGTCACCCTTCACTCAAGTCAAGTTCTTCCTCAGCATCGGAGGCCGTGACTCTAGATTCCCATTCTCCGTCGCTTCTGCTGACGAATCCCAATGGGTCGACTCCGCCATCAAAAGCCTCACAGAAATCGTCAGCAATTACGGCTTCGACGGCGTCGACGTTTATTACGAACACATCAGCCCCGCCGCCCAGAGCCAGTTTGCCAACTCAATGTTTGAAGTCATATCGAAGCTGAAGCTGACGAGCAAAGTCATCTCCTTGGCGTCCATGACTGTATCATCTCCTCTCGACAATAGATACTACGAGCTGTTCATCAAAGGCGATAAGCGTTTTCACTATGTTGTGTACCAGACCCACAACGAGACTTTTCCTATTTCTAACGTTAAAGATATCGAACCCATCTTCGACCGACTGCGTTATCCCAAACCCAAAATCTTGGCCGGCCACAGTGACGCACCAGCCGACTGGGCTTACGTCACACGCCCATCTTCCTCGGTGCCGTCCCTCAGCTGCTCAACAAAGGAATCCCTGGGTTTTCCAAATAGATTGTCACCCTAAGGATCATAACCCAGAGGCTTGAGGCCAAGGTTTAAATGGTCCAATCCATCTCCCTTTTACATATATATATATATATATATGTTTGTGTGTGTCTTCCCTTTCAAATAAAGGTTTGTTTACCGATGGACGCTTGGTAGAGTTGGCAAGGGCTACTACCAGCATTCTTTAGGGCGAGGGTTCAAACCCTGGGGAGTGACAGCCGTTAATAGATATATATATAAACATATATATCTATTTGATAAATATTTTAAAACTTGAGACCATTTGATAAATAAGTCCCTTATATATGACTGAACAGTAAATTTTCCATTTTTAATCTCTCATGGCAGGAAAGAACTTCACTCAGCGTAGGAGAATGAGAAGCTGACAGAGCGGAGGTTTGAGCAGAGTAGCAATGAACAACGAAGCTCTGGCGTGAAATGAATATGCAACAATGACAGAGAAATGAAGCGAAGAAAAAGGAAGAGGTCGTGGGCGAGAGGAGAAGCGGTCAGAATGCGGTCACCGGCGAGAGGAGAGGCGGCCGGACGTGGAAAGAGCTCGGGCACGAAAAAGGGAAAAAAATTTGGGGTAGGGATCTGGCGAGAGGAGCTCAGCCCGGTATGTTTCTGAATATGTTTTGATTTTTCATTTTACATTTCTGAACTGACCCGAGACAGTAACTAGATCGGACCGGTGTTCCGGCCGGTTCGCCGGTTTCCGGTCTGAACCGGCCGGTCCGGTCCGGTTTCCCATACTATGCAAATCAGTAGTGGTGAAGATCAAACGACACACATGCCTAAAATTGTTAGAGTAGTTTGTATTACTGAAATTTCTTAAAATCTCTCACCCCAAATTTCCAATCATGTCATAAGCAAGTACTTCCAAAGATAGAGTACCTAAGAAGATTTTAAAAATATAAAGAAGCTTGCTTTAATTTAAGCTATGCGAGTTGTGTGCTAGTTTAGCCATAACCAACGAAATGATTTGATCGATCAAAGTTTTATGTAAAATACAATATATGCACAGCTTTTCAACCGGGCAGAAACAAAAAGAGTTAACAGATTTGTATCCTTCATGAAAAATCACATCATATAGCCTAGGTTTCTAATATAGGATATGTTCAGATAATGTCAATAGATGCATCTTTTAGAAAAGTTGATCAAGCTATTTAAATCATGTTTAAAATGAGTAGAAGAAGATTCAAAATAATGTTCAATAAGGTTATTGAGTGAGATCTCTTTGTTAATAATCTATTTAATGATTTGGTTTTTGATTGAGTTTAATGACATTATATGATACATAATATAGATGACTCTACCTAGTAGGATAATGCTTTATTGTTGCATAGCCTATGTTGCTGAACTCCGAACTCGGAAACAAAATTGTCTTGGGAAAATAATATGATATATCAATTGGCCTTGGGAAAGTCTTTTTCTGGTATTTTTCACAAGTACAGGACTGTTTAAGCTTTGGAACAAGAATAATTGAACCCTTTTGTATAATTAGTTAGGAAATTTTAAATTTAATTGAAGTTTTAGAATTTCCGCAACTTCATTCCCATTAACATTATTTGCATTAGGTATGTTCACGTTATTCCCATCCATGATACAACGATAATCAACAAGAGGCCAATCAGTGCGATCAACAACTAACTAAATCGCTACTATCAACAAAAATTGTTTGATTTTTTTGGTCTTGAAATTAATTTTAATGGGGTTTTGAAATTAAAAGTTTCAAACGCAATAATTAGATTGCCTAGTGGATGTTAAGATGGTATAAAAGTAGAAGATCGATCCCATTGATAGGCACCTCATCTAATTTTTTTTTACCAAAGATGGTAGAAGTAACAAAATGATGAAATACATGCTTTTCCATATATGTCCTCAATGTTGAAAAGTGAAAACCATACTGATGCAGCCATGCAATTAAAACGGAACCGGTTTCAGTGCGCCATGCACCGTGTCCCCATCCCATTTTTTTATTATTTTAATATATTATTAATAATTAATATAATTATAATAATTAATATATTTAAAATACATTTATATAATACATTTAATATTTTAAATTTATTCTATTTTATTTATTTTTTATTTATGAATTATTGATTTTTTAAATATTTTTATAATAATTAAAAAAATTATAGCCTCTCCATTCTGCAAGCAGATATTAAAAAAAATACTTGAGATACAATCTTACAGTATTAATCATATAGCAATAGCATCTTCAAATACCTTCCACTTCCTCTGAAACTGTGAAATTTGCTCCCATGGGTAACCATATGGTTAAATGGAACTAGCATGCTGCCAATTTGTGTTGCAGGGTAAGCTCCAGTATGAAAGTCAGCAAGCACATCAACAAACGTGTTTTTTTATGGAATGTTATCATCTGTCTAGAAGCAGAAGATAAAAGATGATTCTGCTTACTTTACTGATCCAAAAGATCTAAACCCAGCACCAAATTCTGAAGTCCATATCCATAAAAAATAAATAAAATAAAATAAATTTAAAATATTAAATGTATTATTTAAATATATTAATTATTATAATTATATTAATTATTAATAATATATAATAATGATAATAATAAAAGGGGATGGGGACACAGTGCATGGCAGGCGCCAGGAAACGGTTTCAGTGCATGGCGCCCGCCATGCACTGTGTCCCCATCCCCTTTTTATTATTATTATTATTATTATTATTATTATATATTATTAATAATTAATATAATTATAATAATTAATATATTTAAAATAT
Organism: Vachellia pachyceras; assembly: GCA_025593235.1. Taxonomy (NCBI): domain Eukaryota; kingdom Viridiplantae; phylum Streptophyta; class Magnoliopsida; order Fabales; family Fabaceae; genus Vachellia; species Vachellia pachyceras. Next base: position 14,128 of record JANTPZ010005430.1, read on the forward strand.
ATTTATATAATACATTTAATATTTTAAATTTATTTTATTTTACTTATTTTTTATGGATATAGACTTCATCGGTTCCGTTGAGAATGATACAGTCATATATTGAGAATTCTAATATGAGAATTCTACTGTTATAATTTTAGTCAATAAAAATAATTTATAAGTACTGCTGCTACAAAGTTTCATTTTGGTGAGCTTATCGAAGAATGGGTGAAACGTCTCTATTTTAAAATTTTAGACAATCTCCTCCACATATTTACCTCGGCTTATGTGAATAAGCACTTATAAGTGGCTTATGGCAATTTACCAAACGGACCCATTAAGTAGGATCACTTGAATTGGAGTACCGATGCTCTGATTGCTCCTCATTTATAAACTTGTGCATGACAAAACATATTAAACCTTTTAGTTAATAACTTTCTAATTAATCGGTAAAATGATTGCTTGCTCCTCATTTCTTTCTGTTTTATTTGTGTTGATGTCCCTGGTGTTCTTTGCTTCGCCTAATCCAGTTTCTTCCTTTTCATTTCAAATAAGGAGGCCTGCTTCCTTGTGATCCTCTTCCTACATCTCTCTTAGCTTGTTTTTATACATCAGTACGTATATCATCAGTAAAATCAGTTGCTTTAAATTCGAATGCATGCATATCCTTATTATTTGCTCACATCCTCCTATTTATGAGTCATTTTCAACATGTCTTGTATAAATTAAAGAAAACTTTAAATCCTATTATCTGTGGTTTAAAATCTAATAAATTTTTAACTTTATCCATATTTATTAATGTACACCATAACATATGAGAGCAAAGTCAAATCATAATAAATGATGGGTAAAATTATGTGTTCACATGTAAAATTTAATAAAGTGACTTATAAATAGGATGAAATAAAACCTTCTATTTTCCTTATAGATACCAGTACCAGAGCAGTATATATATTGGGTCTGTTTGGCATCGCGGTGGAGAAGTACTTATAAGTCTTTTCACACAAGCTGAGGCAAATATGTGGAGAAGATTGTCTCGTTTTACAAAAAAACACTGTTGAACGTGATTATAAGTGCTTATGGCAATTTGCCAAATGGTGCCATTGACTTACCTAGTGTGTGTGTATATATATAGCTACCATCATGCATCCACTGTACTGCTGCAGTCTCCCTCCCTCCCTCCCTCCCTTCTTTTATCCAAGTACACACTGTATTATTATCTCATGTTGTGAACCCTGCCTTTCCCCCTTCCAAGTTCCCACCGACTTCTAACTAGGCACGTTAGTTGGTGGACCATATTGTTTACATCGTGGATACTGAGGAAAAAAAAAGGATGAAGAATTACGTAGGATTTCATATTATTCATAACACACACATGTTCAACCAGTGACCAAAGGCAAAAAAACATCAAGTTGAAGGGATCACGATAGATCGTGAATAAGATGAAAAGGTCCAGACCAATAATTGAGAAATAAAGATTTTGATCAATATTTACGATATAATCATCGTAAGTTTTTAAAGTGTCTTTTGATTATATTCTGATTATCTCATATTCATTGATCCATTCAAATGTTGGTTTATTAATTATTTACCCACATTCAAGTACAAGTTTTAAATAACATCATAACTACATTCTCAACATGGGCCAATTTTTTTCTACTGCGAGGAAAATGAATCACACTTTTCTTTTTTTTTGTATAAACCATCCGGTATCCTGGGTTCATTGTCCGCCCCAGACTAATCCGGACCCCCCGCGAGGAGACCTTACGGTGGTAGCGAGGTACCGATGGAACAACCTCTTTGAGGTTGTGTTAATTATTACTGCTGTCACTCCCCAGGGTTCGAACCCTTACCTTGAGAAATGCTGGTAGTAACCCTTATCAACTCTACCAAGCGTCTATTGGTTGAATCACAGTTTCTGACTGCGTGACCTACGATACCCACAATGAGCCTGCTTGTGTTCAACTGACAATAACTTCGCCTTCTTTGTACCCAAGACAAGTTATTGCCATCAACTTGGGCCACTGACAAAGTGGGCTTCTTCAAAATATTGTTCAAGGTTGTCGCTGAGTTGGGTTTCAGCAATTCAGCATAAAATCTTGCCGACAGAGATTGGATCAAATGGAAAGTGTTAGTCCCTCACAACATGATTAATTAAGATCAGAATTTCCCTTATGAGGGGTGCGGAGAGATGCCTATATTCATTGCCCTACATTGTCTCAAACACGATTCACTCTGATAGAACGATACATGTGCTTTAACAAAAAAAGTATGTGATCTTGAGTTCAATCTCGCATGAATACAGAAAATAACTTTGAAAGAGTTTTTCCAATTGAACCCGACGATACTTGAGCCGTATAAAAAAATAATGTATACATCCCATCTTTTCCGCCAACTGTGTGACTCTAATTTTGATAGGTTTTATGGACATTGAACATTATTTAACAAAACCTGAATTTAAAAAAAAAAAAGCAAAGAAGAAAAAATGAACAGACTTAAATGAGGATTTCAATAGTTGAGCCATTATTTGCCCTATGCTGTGCCTTGTTGCAACAGGAATGGCCCTTTTTGCACATCATCAATAAAATTTGTCCTCCTATTATTTTGCTCATTTCCCAATATCAATATATCACATTATTCGACTTCATCAATGTCCTTAGGAATATCCCATTTTTATTCATTATTATTCCATCCCTTTTTATGGGATCAGTTCATTTTATTTTTGTTTACCTGAAGGGCCAAATTATCACTTTCAAATCATCTCTCATTTCTCTATAATAAAGTTATGTCCATAGTGTTGCAATATTGCATCTTACCTTGTTAGTTTAGTTAACATCATAGTTAGTTAATCACTCTCGGACTTTATAAAAAAGTTAAATTAGTTCGTACTTACACTTAACTGTGTTTTTTTTGCCCGGAATTACACATACATAACCTTTGAGACAAGCATTTATTAGATATAGGGTGTATTTGGGAATTCCGTTGCGAGAAAAGAGTTTACAGATTCCGAGGTATTTTACGGATTTCAAGATGATTTTGTCCCGGTTTACGTTTATCGTTGGACAAGCAGTGTTCCCAAACAAGCACATACTTGATTGAAGATGTCAGCAGTCATAATTATTAAGTATTGAAGAAACAAAATTTTCATTTCAATTTTCAAAGTTACACCATATCATGGTATCCGAATGTTTAATCGAATGCATGAATCCAAGGGACAATCATAATTGCTTTAACCCATTCAAACTATAAAAAAAATTTAATTAATTCACTGGTATGGATAGAAATAGTTAAAAGCATTAAAGTTATTACAAAATTTGAATAGTTTTTAATATCATTGGTATTAATTATATAAATTTGAACATCATATTAATTTCTACTCTCGCTACATTTATTAAACATGGATATATTTAGATAAAACATTTAATGATCATTAAAGCTATCAAAAACGTTTTGTAATTTTTTTTAATTGAAGACTTCTCGTAAAATGGATGAGAGGAAGGTATAGGGAAAAAACACAAATAACAGAAATGATGAATCTCATTGACGATCAAGAGGCGTCTTGTGGAAGCAAAATGAGTGGGACGTGGCATGTTTGGACTTTGGTCCAACGGAATCACTTTTGGGAAATGGAAAAGGCTTTTTCCCATCCTGTGGAATTACTTCCACATGCAACAAGAAGTGACTCGTTTACTTGCTTTTCTAATGCATTGTGTTTCTTTACTTTAAACATGGCCAAGCAAATTAAAGTGTACTTCCATTAGAGATCATTTAACTCAAATAAAGCAATTCTAATTAATTACACTACCTGCAATTTGCTTATATTTGATTAGATCGGATTTTGATAACATTCCACAAGATGCTAGTTACCATGTCCGCTTAACGGACACTTTGTGCATGTTTGATACCATAAAAATGTGCTTTTGTAGTCCCAAACCATGGTTTGGGAAAAAAGTTGTCAAACACCTACTTTATTTATAAAATTGCTTCTGAAAGCAAAATCACGGTTTTAGAAAATCAATCCATTAGCAGCTTTACGGATATTGTGTAACCAACGGATGAGGGATGACGGGGTTGGCCGATGGAGGAGGGAGAGGAAGAAGATGAGATTGGGGTAATCAAGGCTAAAGCGACCAAGGTTGGGGCAATGGAGGTTTAACCAACGGATGTGGGAGGTTGGCCGACGGAGGAGGCAAAGGGTGAAATGGCTAACAGAGGTGGGAGATGGTAAAATGGTTGACCTCCAGTTCCATAGAACCTGAACTGGGTTATCATGTAAGCCAAGGAACTAGATTCCATTAATTTGATGGAAGTGGCTTCTATAATACCAAATTGCCTAATTTTGGGTTTCACTTCCATTTGCATTTCCCACTTTAATGCGACCAAACGGGGCATTAATATAAAATGAAAGTAGAAATGGAACATAGTTTCTTTGTCATGGAATTTCCCCAAAAAATTTATTTTACATGGGACCTTTTGATTTGGAAGTAAAAGTTTACACATGACTTCTATCTTTCTCAATTTTATTTGGGAGAATTGGGGATAAATCCCGCGTTACCAAAATAATTGTAAAATGAGACATTTTATGATATGCAGCTGAAATTCCATATCATACAATTGGCATTTCAACTAAATGCAATTGAGATTTCATCATATATAAATGAGTTTTCACAAAGTTGTGAAATTGCCAATTGTGTGCTGAGTGGATAATTCATCTCTAGAGTGAATAATATGTATATTTTTGTTAATGATAATGGGGTCATTTTGGGAACATTATATAAAAGTACTTTTACGTAAATTGAAGTAAACATGTGAAGGGATTATCTCGTTTTGCAGAAAAATAATGTTGAACGTACGTTTGACTTTTTGTAAACGTTATTGGGCTTGTTTGTTGGAGCGTTTGAAAAAGCCAAACGCATATTAAGCAGTGTTTTTTGTAGAATAAGATAATCCCTTTCATATATTTACTTTAATTAATATAAAAACACTTCTCTACCACATTCATAGACACGTTGATTGATGAAAAGCGAAGAGGCTTCTAGCTTAGAGATGAAGTGAAAAGGAATAATAAAATAAGAAAATTTATTTTCTCAAGAAAGAGTAAGTGTGAATGAATGTGGTCCCTGCTGTCCACTAATTAATATGAGACAAGTACAGTTCCATCGATCGGGGAACAATGTTCCCAAAACTATAAATAAATAAGGGAAAATGAATTTCAGATCTCAAATAAGGGATTTAACCATTAAATAATTTTAAAGATTCAAAAAATTATTAAAAGGTCTCAAGAGAAGCTGTTGAGGTTGTTAACGAAGGCTGCTGAGGTTGTTAATACCAATCTCAACAGCTTCTCTTGGGACCTTTTAATAATTTTTTGAATCTTTAAGACTATTTAATGGTAAAATTTCTTACTTAGGACCTATGACTCATTTTCCCTAAATAAGGGAAAATTGGCATCCATCACGTTTTGTGAATTAAAAAAAAGCCCCAAGCTGTCCACATTCGTAGGAAATCATTTCCCACACGTCTTTAAATAATTATTCTTTCCTTTTAATTTTTTTATTCACTTCCTAAAATTACAATACATTCAAAACCCAAATGTCAGTTCTCAAATTGTTCTCAATACATTCCAAAGAATAAGTGTTGGATATTCCAAACACACGTTGAACAATATTTTTCTGTAAAATGAGATAATTCCATCTATATATTTACCCCTACTTATATAAAACTACTTATCTACCGCGTTTTTAAGCGAGCGCTATACTTTATATGGACGGTGCAGAATAAATCACAGTTGTACAAAAAATTGGATTCTACTTTTTATATTATGTTATTTATACGTAAAATATTAAATTTTATATTTTATGTATTATTATTAGGGAAATTTACTGTACAGTCCCACATATAGGACTTATTTATCAAATGGTCCCAAGTTTTAAAATATTTATCAAATGGTCCCAGAGGTGTTGTCAATACAGCGCATGGTGTTGTCACGTGACAACCCTTGACAACACCATGAGCTAAATTGACAATACCTCTGGAACCATTTGATAAATATTTTAAAACTTGGGATCATTTGATAAATAAATCCCTTATGTGGGACTCAACAGTAAATTTCCCTTATTATAATTCGAAAAAGGTCACAAGTGTACCAATTCTAACATTTGACAACAGTGTTAAATTGACGACTCGCAACCTTTTGCACCGAGTCTCTATCTTTATCTGATCATAAAAATGTTTATGGAATATTCAATTTTTGTATTATCTGTATAATTAATAACAGTCCATATGAAAAAAAACAACAACAATAAAAATACAAAAAATGTCACCCAACTTTACAAAAAATGTTTTTGTTTAAATAACCCGTTCAACCGATTTTTGTTTCTGAAAGAAACTTGCATCTATTTTGTGGTTGAATTTTCTTTAGTGTATATAAAATAAATTTATCAGTGGTTTTTTATGTTTAAAATCAGTTATTCGGATTATTAGATAAAAATACGTATTTTTTATTTCTTTTACACATTTTTTTGCCGATTTTTCTTTTACTCATATTCTTTAAAGTATAGAGTACTGATTAAATTAAAACGGGATTGGCCATTCAACACACGAAACACCAACTCATAATAATTCAACAATAACACAGGTTATCAATAGATTAATGTATTTTGAATAATTAAAATAATTATTATAATATCTAAAGAAAATAATTATACATGTAAACTAATATCTATCAGCAATACTTTAGAATCTTAATTGCAAGTGTGTTTTTACTTACTTTATAATTCGTGATTGTAGAATACACACAATTTTTGAATACAAAATCAAAAATAAATCCACAACACCATTAAGCGCTTGTTTGGGAAGCCATATATTCTTCCCAACGGTACACGTAAGTCGAGACAAAATCATCTTGAAATCTGTAAAAACCATCTTGAAATCCATAAAAACTATCTTGAAATCCGTAAAACCATCTCGAAATTCCCAAAATACCTCGAAATCTGTAAAATCCATTTTCCCAACAGAATTCCCAAACAAGCGCTAAGTGTTTAGTTTAACGGGTATCAACTAGAAGAAGTATCAGCTCAACCGGAAGTATAGGGTTTAATTCTAAAATGCAATTGTATTAAATAAGATATTAAATATACACACACATAAGTAACATGATTTAAATTAAGGGGTAATAAGCTATTGTTTGAAAGTCCTTTTAAGAATAGTTTTACGGATTATGGGATAAAACTTATGTTTTAGAAAATAGATTTTAGAGAATAACTTTTACAGATTCCGAGGTAAAATTTATGTTTTGAAAAGTGATTGTGTTTGAGAAGTTTTAGCTTTTACAGATTTCGAGGTACAAAGTATGTAGGAAAAATTAAAGAGAAAAAAAAGAAAAAAGTACTGAAAGAGAAACTTTATTAGAAGTGAGTATGTGATTTAATAAGAAAATAACCTTTTCAAAACTGAGATTTTGTATCCAAAATAGCTTTTTTAAAAAATATAATTACTTAAATAAAATCTAAATTTTAGAATAAAATCTAGATTTTAAAATTAAATTTAAATTTTTGGAACAAGCGTTAAATCAATCCATGTTAATTACGCAGTCCGCACCGGAGGATGAGGTGAAAAGGAAAGGAGAAGGTGAAAGGGACAGGGAAGGACCACGGTGGTCCCGACCCTTCCTGATCACGTACTATTATTATTAGCATTTCACTTCCAGTTTCCACTCTGAAGTTAAAAAAAGAAGTGAAAAATGTAATGAAGCATCTCATTCCTAAAGAACACCAAACATCGTGTTTGTTTGGGAATTCTGTTGGAAAAATAGATTTTACAGATTTTGAGGCATTTTGGGAATTTCGAGATGGTTTTACGGATTTCAAGATGGTTTTTATGAATTTCGAGATGGTTTTTACAGATTTCGAGATGGTTTTGTCTCGGCTTAAGTGCCCCGTTTGAAAAAATGGCTTCCCAAACAGGCACATTAGTGGCCTTATAATGCTAAATCCGTCTTCTTTCTTCTCACGCTACCAAATTTATGTATACATCTTACAGAAATTCAGCATAAGATCTCAAATAGTAGAATTAATAAATAAAAGGTTTCAAAGATTGATGTCAATTACCATCATGTCCCAACAATAGCTGATTCGATTATCATTAACAACCTCACAAATGTTCAATAACAGTTGGACCAACTACTGCTGAGATCTGATGGTAATTTTATTAATCTTTATGACCTTTTGTTCATTAATTCTTTTTATTTAGACTTGATTATAAATTTCCATATATGTAATTATATCACATAGCCGGTTGACTTATCAAAGTTGAAATGTGATGTGTAAATACAATTGTTTATCCTCTGAGTTAACCGACATCTTAATTTTAATTTCAATTTATCAAATTTCATTTTCCAATAAAATATGAACCTGAAGGATCAAAGTAATCGGTTTTAAATTTGAGGAGTCAAAATTGAAATAAGGTTGGATCTGAGAATTTAAGATTGTATGAATCATTCCTAAAACTAAATATATATAAGAACTCATTTGAGGGGACCTAATTAATTCGGCAGAAGACGCAAATCATCATTATTTCAATACTCAACACAAATCTACTAAAATCTTTGGGCAGACCAAGGGGGAAGATTTCCTTAAAAAAAAGAGTGAATATATATAAAAGAATAGAGAGTAATAAGAATTACGCAGACAGGATATAAAAAAAATAAAAAAGTTGTGCATAAAGTCACATGTGAAATTGACTGTTGTTTCTATAAACTGTTTGGTGGACAGAGAGCTTGATGCAGCTAATATTTCTTTAATAATAAACAAAAGGCTTTTTGTAGAAACCCATTCTGAAATTTAGATTTAGTTTCAAAACTTAAATTTTGTTCAAGTACAAAATTTTTTTTGAAAAGTTATTTTGGTTACAAAATCTCAGTTTGAAACCTAGGTTTTCTCTTTCCTACTTTTTTCCTTTTTTCTCTTTCATATTTCCTACTTTTTCTTTATTTTTCTTTCATCTTTCCTACCTTTTCTTTCTTTCTCTTTCATCTTTTCTACTTTTTCTTTCATCTCTTCTACTTTTCATTCTTTCTCTTTCATCTTTCCTATCCATTTTTTTGCTTCGGAATCCATAAAAGCCAATAACTTTCCAAACATAAATCACTTTTCAAAACCGAGATTTTGCCTTAAAATCTGTAAAAGCTATTTTCCAAAATATATTCTCCAAGACCTATGTTTTACCTCGAAATCTGTAAAAGCTATTTTGAAGAGAGTTTCTAAATAAGCTCAAAATCTGTCATTTCGATCGACCCTCTATATATAAAATGTGCCCTTCCTATTCACATGTTGCATTTAATTACTAACAAACGTTATGCCATTAAATATTATATAAACTACGAACAACTTAATTTAATATGCAGCCTAATATCATCATGCTCCTGTCAAATATTGCTATCTTTTATATATATATATATTAATATATATATATCCGGTTTGAATTAAAGCTGCTCACATGAAGCATTCTCACACTTGTTTATCGTCTGAATGCTGAAGGAACGGGAAGACTCAGGATGTAGAAGATCACACGGACACAAATGCTTCTGATTCCATTCTTCTTGAATCTATCAAATGGACCCGACCTTGATTAGATGACAATATTTTTATTTCCTTTGTACGTTTTAAAAGGATTTTGATTTTCCGTGCAAAGGAATTGAAGCACATATTAAAACAAAAGGTTTGAATTGTAAGTAATCTTTAGCTTTAACTTTGAATTAAGGCTTAGCACATATAATTATTCTTACCCTCCCATGGCTGACACCACAATAATTAAATAAATAAATACACTATCATTAGACAACAGCTTGAAATTAAAGATTGGTGGAATTCAAGCATCCCCATCAATAGCTATATAATTTATTTTTGCCAGATTGTTCCGGCAATTATCATATCTTCAAATATTAATATATATAATGCAGTAACGTCATAATAAAGTGATACCACAAATCAACCGACACGACATAAGTAATCAAGACACAGAAAAAAAAAATGATCCTCGATCATTTCATGGCTTTGACAAAACTATTTCCACGTGACTTACGTGCAGTGATGGAATTAGGACTCGGTTCAATGGTTCAAGGTAAACAAGGTTAAGATAAGTAAAATTTATTTTTAATATATTTTAAGAAGAATTTGAGTAAAAATTTAGTGGGTTCAAAATTAATAAATAAATAAATGTAAAATAAATAATATAATATTAATACATACATAATTTTTTGTGGTGCGGTTGAATATGATGAGTTGCATGTAGGTCCGCCGATGCTCACATGCCACGCATTCACTTTGGACTTAGCAATGTTGCTAATAAATTTATTGATTTTATCCCCAATAATATTGATTTGTTTGAAACAACGTCTTCAAAGTATTCTTCCTCAAAATGAAGTAATCTTCTCTACATATTTATTTCGATTTGAGTAAAGATACTTATTAAACGAGCCAATTAACCAACCATATTGCATCATAAAATGGAACTAACTTAAAATAAGTGTCTCACCTGGTACTTATTCAGAAAACTCCCGCCAATAATTTCTTATTTGCTGGATGTTTTTGTCCTCGTCTTAAAACGGGGTAGAAAAGTATTTTTATGTAAATTGAGATAAATATGTGAAGAAGATTATCTTATTTTACAAAAATTACTATTAAACGTGCGTTTGACTCTTCTTAACGTTCCTCAAACAAATCATGTAAATCTGCTGAATAAAAAAATAAATCAAAAGTAAACAGATCGATCACATCAATCAGTTTGCTGTCTAAAAGACTGACGGGAAAAGACCTCATTTATTTTTTTAATGGTTTTACATCCGGTATTTTAAGATAAGTTATCTTTCATACCGGCCCCAAACTAATCCGGATCGCTCGTGGTAGGAGCCTAAAGAAGGTTAGGCTACCATTAGGTTTTAAAGCTGCTGCATTCCTACGACTCGAACTCGAGACTCATGATTAAATTAGAACGACCCCTTACCGGTAGATCTAAATTGAATATTTGTCCTTGCCCGTCTCTCCGGTTCTGCCTCCTTTGGAGAACACGTGTTTTGTTCTTATTGGCTCTTTCCCGGTGAAAATTGATAAGGTACGAATTCATTAAATATTACAATAGCTAAATAAAAAGGTAAAATCGTTCCCTCCGGTTCGGTTCTTACAAGTAGCTACGAGCTACCTCTGTTCCCCTCTTCCCCTTCTCACCCATCTGCAACGTCTTCTCACTTGTTAGTTATTGTTGCTATATTATTGATATTAATGGCGCTTCAAAAGTCACAGGCCATACGGTTCTCGTAACCTTTTTGGAAAACTCTCATTTCTTTTTCTCTCTCTAGTTAATAATCTTCTCGCCAACTCAACTGCCGGAAAAATTCTCTTACGGCGCTAGTGCTTCCAGTGCAAAGATGGCCGAACAATTTTCAAGCTCCGTTGAGTTCGGACTCAGGCTATCCAAGCGAATCTTCTACGGCAGAGGATCGTTTTCTGCTCCGATACCGGAGCCAGCGATATCCAAGACTGCGGACGTGTATTTACCGACAGCGCCGATGTGCTACGCGGTGGTACTAGAACCGGAGATAGTTGACAATCCAGACATTCGGACTTACCAGCCGTACGTGCACGGCCGGTGTGAACCACCGGCGTTGATCCCACTTCACATGCACGGAATTGCTATGGAAATTGAGTGTTCCATGGATACGGCTTTTGTTACAGTTAGAGGAACGTGGCGCATCCATTGTATAAGATCGAGTAAAATGTGTGATTGCCGGATTGCTATACCAATGGGGGAACAGGTAATGCATCTTGTTTGTTGGTATTGCTCTGATTAAGACAATAACGATAGAGATAGTTGCTAGTAAAGTTATTCCAATAAACAATTGTGACCGCCAAATTTATATTTTTATGGGGCTGGCATCTTCTGTTGCGCTATAGCGCTTCTAAATGCTTTAACTGAAGTTTATCAATTTGATTAACCACTCCGCAATGAACATACGACTGTTGAATTATCTGCTACGTTAATCCTGCCTTCTTAACAAGCGATCATTCTATTGCAAAAGTTATTTTTATGGTATCCAAGACTTGAAGATTTGTCTCTCAAGGATACAAGTATCAATCCATTTTCTAATAATCGTTTGTGTCCGCAATTTCTCTTTCAAGAAAAGGATCAAATCTCATATCAACTTTGTTTTCAGGGCATAACTCAAAATTTGGCTACCATTAATGTAAATTTATTATTCTCCAAGATTAAGTACTCAAATAATATTTACGTTTCACTTCGTTATTGTTCACGATTCCATGTTGCGTAAATAATTATGATCATGCGCTTGATAAACCGTGTTCCTCTTTCGTCTAATATTCTAATGTTGATGGCTCCCTCATCGTTGTTTCATGTTTAACTGCTTGATGAATATCTGCACTGTCCTCTTCTCGGAGGGCTAAAGTTTGTTTTGTGAGTTCTCAAGTTAAACATATGATGTGGCTAACAGGGTTCACTTCTAGGTCTTGAGGTTGATGGTAGTGGAATATCCTATCAAACTGAAGTTATCACTCCAAAAGATGAAGGAGATATAGAGAAAGCAGCGAAAACAAAAGATGGATATTTCTTGAAAAGCCATATATACACTGTCAAGATACCGCAGGTTATTACTAAATAGCCAGCAGAGATTAATCCCATTTATTTACTTAATCAGTTAATATTCATACAAAGTAACATCTTTCAGGTTAGAGGAGGCTCCCTTCTTTCAATAAAAATGAGATGGTGTCAGAAATTGCTATATCATGATGACCAGCTCTCAGTAAGCGTTCCTTTTAGTTTTCCTTCATACGTCACCGCAATGGAGAAGAAAAGTTCAAAGAAAGAGAAGATTTTTTTGAAAGTACACTCTGGTCTTGCAGCTGAAGTGTTATGCAAACGCAGCAGCCATCCTGTTAAGGTGAAACATTGAGGTGGCATTTCATAAATGGACATTCTAGCATCCCAATTTAGGGGAAGCAGAAACCTATTTCTGTGTGTGTTTGGGCATTAGATGTACAAAACAAGGAGCCTTTCAGTCTTATTAGGACATATGCACAAATCTTGAGTTTTCCACTATTTTTATCAGCATACTCATGTATCTCAAATTAAAATGCTCATGTGCTAAGCACCATTTTGGCCTTCAAATTCTATTTCGCCTCTATTAGATGTTAACTAAGAGGCTTTTTTGCTTTCCAGGAACTAACACACCAATTTGGTAAGTTAAGTTTCTCATATGAAGCTGAAGTGCCTGCATGGTCAACTACAGACTTCAGTTTTTCATATGCGGTAAGACCAAGAAGCAAACTGCTTTAAGAATTTTTATTGTAATTCCATATAAACTCTAATCCATTGAAATTCAAGAACAGACCAGAATTCCATTTATGTAATGCATCAAAATATCACAGGTTTCTTCAGCTGACATATCTGGTGGCGTGCTCTTACAATCCCCATTTCTGCGTGACTTTGACCAAAGAGAGATATTTTGCTTGCATCTTTACCCTGGAAATAGCCAAAATGGGAAGGTTTGTTTTCATCATTTTGCACTTAATTTTTTTCTCTAGTTGAAGTTTGAAGTACTTCTGCTCTTTCTAGTACCAACATTTAAGATGAGTATATTTCTTGGCAATGAATAATAGGGTTATGTTATGACTTGCAAGTAAGAGGCCTCTACATCCTTTCCCCATCCATGAATGGACACATGAAGTGGGTTACACTGTTCTTTCTTGAGTCTTCTTAAGTACAACAATAATATAGTTGCATCTACAAATAAGTTTATACTGCTAAGAAATATATGGAACCCCAAAATGGATCGGGAAACAAATGACTTTTAAGGATTAACGAGTATAGAAATGCAGCCAGCGTTGCTCTGTGTACCAGCCATGTGAGGAAACAAACAACCTATTCAGTCAAGTTGCCTTATTTGCAAGAAAAGTCTCCTTAACCAATTTTAATTATTTTTTAACGTGTTCTTGTTTATCTGCTTTTGTAGACTTTCAGAAGGGATGTGGTATTTGTCATAGATATAAGTTCAAGCATGAGAGGAAGTCCGCTTGAAAATGCAAGGAATGCACTGCTGGCATCACTTTCTCAACTAAATGCCCAGGATACATTTAATATTATAGCTTTTAATGACGACTTCTGCTTGTTTTCACCATCAATGGAACCTGCAACAGAAGGAGCAATTTTAAATGCTACCCAATGGATTGGTACTGTGTTAATCGCCAAAGGTGGTACAAACATATTGCTTTCGCTAACTCAGGTATTGTTTTCTTCATCGAAGTTTTCAAAATGTTGCATGGACAATTCTGCCACACTTCATGGTTGTTATGTTCTAACATGTTCACATTATTTTTTTTATAATTCAACTGCACTAGTGAATGCTTTTTACTCCTAAAAAACGCTTAAAAGTTTCGCCACCATTTTGTGAGTTTAGTTTTGCGTTCTCATTATTTATATAATGTCACGAAACCGTGCTAAAAAACTTGATGACAATTAGTACGTTCTTCGTCATTTTTCCTTTTGGAATTTATTTGCAACTCTGGGATTTGTTGTAGTTACAATTATGCATACATAAATCTTTTATATCTCTCTAGCCTTCACAAAATCATATGCCTTAGTTTTTCATATGTGCTTCTCTTTATCATGTGATGGCAATATTGGACATAGGCATAAAAGTTAGATGGATCTCCTGCATGATTGCTCTGATAGATCGTGTATATATTGTATGAAGTGTCTTGTACTTCCTGCTTTGGACCTTGTGCATCAATTTTGTTTTTTGAATTCTTAATGTTCACGCGTTGTTGTAGCCTTATGATCTAATAATACTTTCTATCTTAGGCAATGAAGCTATTTCAGAAAACTACTGATTCAGTCCCTCTCATTTTTCTCGTCACCGATGGAGCTGTTGAAAATGAAAGAGAGGTCTGCAATTTTGTCAAAAGCTACGTCACAAGTCAGCAATCAACTTGCACTCCTCGCATAAGTACTTTTGGCTTAGGCAAGGGCTCTATCCTTCTTTTCTCTACAGTCTTAAGAATTGCATCTTATGATAAGCTGAAGTTGATAATTTCTTCTGATAGTTATACTTGAAGCACCACAACTAATGCAGATTTCCTATAGTTGATGATTGACAATATACTTCCCTGTTGAAAAGTTCTTTCAATGCCTTCGTTGTGAAACTTAAACTATGTGCATTATGTTGCTTTTAACTTCAATTGTTGAATGTATGACCAAATTTATAAGTTTGAGTTGTCTATAATTGGTCACTTCTTTATATGTCTATCTTTTGCAATTTGCTTTGTCCAACTGGCTTTACCTCTGAATTTTGATTTGAATAATTTTCAGGTTTATATTGTAATAACTACTTTCTGCAAATGCTAGCACAAATTGGGAGGGGTCACTATGATGCAGCTCATGATTTAGGTTAGCGTCTTTCGCTAATGTCTAGGCTTAAATTATTGCGTCCAATCAGTTTTCCCCTCAAATACCGTACCCCCTGCCCCCAAAGAACATTCCTCAACTGAACTTAGTTTCTCTGTTTCCGCTGTATCTGCAATATGATTGTGTTACTGATAACAATTGCCATCTGGAGTATCAACAATTTCAATTTTCAAGTATTTATGTTTTCATAATATGTGATATATCATCTAGTTCTTGGCGAGAAAAAGTAATTGCTAAATTTGATATAGTTGATTTTACACTAATACATTGTTCTGTTTTTGTCTTGTCTAGATTCAATTGACCTTCGAATGCGGAGGTTATTCAGATCTGCTTCATCAATCATTGCTTCCAATATAATGGTGGAAAGTTTAGAAGGTCTTGATTCACTGGAGGTACTTCATCAGAAGCACA
>JANTPZ010005431.1:0-25999 GCA_025593235.1 Vachellia pachyceras
ATGGGAAAAGGAACGCTGCGTGCCTGCGTGGACTCAGATTTTGGGCAGCAATTCAAAACACCACCAAGGATTTTGGGCCTGTGTCGAACTCGAAGGGTCTGCTGGAGAAAAAAAAACATATACGGGCGGGGTACGGGCAGCCCGGTGGCAAACCCGTAGCCCGCCCGTTATTTTTTAAATGGGCGGGTTTTTTGCCCGCCCGTAACTGGTTACCATTGGGCGGGCCCAATCCGGGGAATTTCTCACGGGTCCGGGCGGGCTGTGCGGGTTACGGATTCCGTGCTCTCCCCTAATTCACGAAACCGATTTTATGGTTATTGCTTGTCCGATTCTCATTCCCTGAGTCTATCATTGTACCAAGCTTGGCATAGAGACTGACCAATGTGGCGCAATCCTCGTGACATTGGTACAGTTAACTTATTCTAAAAATAATTTCATTTTGGAATTTAAAATTTTTTTTATTAAAATGAGCTATTCATTAGAAAAAAAATGCAACTTTAACCTAAATTATCAATATTAAATGTTTGGAAAAATTATAAAAAATACCTTCAGAATTCCCCAAAGCCCATTTGGTATCATAAATATGTAAATGATATATTAATGCGTTTGTAATTTGGGTTTTACATATTCCAAAAAAAAAAAAAGATAAAAGTGCCACTGAAGCTCTGACCAGGTGGCTGTTACCCTGATGCCTGCAAGCAGCTAGAACTCCGACAGCCGGTGGAGGTGAACGAGGATGCCTCATTCCTTTTTTTTTTTTTTATCTATGAGGGGCATTTCTATCTTTTTCTACAAATATGTGAAACCAAAATTACAAACACATACCAATCTGTTATTTACCTTGTTCATGGCATCAAATGGGGTTTAAAGAATTAAAAGGTTTGTTCTAGTCATTTCCCATTTTCAATTGCAAAAATAAATAATATTATTTCTTATTACATTAAGTTTTAACTAATCACATTTTATTAAAAAAAATTATATTTTTGAAGACGACCAATTGAATTGAGGAGTTGTCAAAATATAGATAAATTATTTAAAAAAACAGAACAAAACAACTATATCAATAAAATCTTCATTTGAATAAGGTCATAAAACATGAAAAAACTAGTTTCAGTACACTCGTACATACATAAAATTTTGGAAAATATCGTCGCCATTTACATTAATTAATGGCTTTTAGAGTTTATTAATGGCTTTTAGAGTTTAGAGCCGAATAAGAAAAGTATCTCTGTAAATCAGGGACTACAAATATGGCCAAACCCTCTTTTTCTTTATAGTTTAGAATTTACATTCACATATATACAAAGACCTACACATACCATCAATATTCACTACACTTGATAGAATGTCCTCTTGAAAAATTGACATATTGGAATCTAGACATGAGATAGCCCCATGATTCCCTCTTTTCTCCGGAACTATCTCTTACACCTCTTCTTTAACTATGCAACTTTTTAGTTTTCATGTTGACCGTTGCTTGCTTCCATCAAAATTATAGCTTTGACTAAAAAAATTATGGCTAAATAGTTTCCGGATATGGCCAAACCTCTTTGACTCTTTGTAGTTTAGATGACAGAGGCTTGCTGGCTTATGACAGAACCACTTGAATTTGAAGGCCTTTTGAACTGAATCAAGATCATAGTCATGTTGTCACATCCCAGACCCCCAGCTGCTGGTGCCAAGCACCAATCCAATACTTTCTCACAGACCACTTTGAGATCGTTCTCCTGCATAGTTTATGTGTGTATAGAAAGGATCAGAGGCAGTATTCTTTATCTGCAAAAGAAACGTAGAATAAAAACTTACTGTCTTTAACTGCTCATGTATGAAGTCCACAAGATGTTGGCTTGACATGCAATCCCTATTTATAGGATGCACACAAGTGTCAAAACCGTTTATATTGGCGAAAACTGTTTCTACACTAAACATAAATGAGCATCCATATTCATTCTTTGGGTATCATGAGATTAAAACAAGGAGAGCACTGTCCAGGACACGTAAAATGACAAATATTTCCTAAACCGTAAAAGACGGAGCATGTTGCTATCAAACCAAGCTTAGAGCAGCGCACATGAGGACAAAGTCTCGTGACATTTTGATAAAGCTGTTGAAATATTATAAAATTGAAAAAAAATTTTGGCCAGAAACAGCTACTGTGAGTGGTTTGAATTATTTTAATAAAGGTTTGAAATACAGAGAGAGACCATTTTGGATGGAACGACCTCTATAAAATAATAAAAACTAGATCGTAACAATTCTATCAAAGGAGTTTCAAAAGGAACTTCAGGAACCAATAAGCTTACCATATTCCATCACAAGCTATTACGAGAAACTCGTCATCATTGCACAGTTCAACCTATTACCCAAAATATAAGAGTAATCAGTGCAGATGAAATAAAAGAAAAGAACGAGGAAAAAATAAAGGAACATGTAAAAGATGGCAGCAGAAGCATATGCTATATCTTCTCTTTTGTTTTCTTTTTATTAATAAATGGTACTCTATTAGTATGAGATGAACTAAACATATCCACCAAAAGTAAATTCTCACTGATATTAACCCTCTAACCTGTATATAGCTAATAATGCACTGAGAATATATATACTACTTACAGAAGTTAACTCTGGATCAGCAGTTATCATCTGCTTTTCTGCAGGCAAGTGCTTGTTTTCCTTGAATTCAATATCTCCTATAAAAGAAACTATTGTGTATTACAAACGATTTAAAGCGTTTTTTCATGCATTGTATGAGGTATGAGGAATAAGTTACATCATTCATGATTAGTGAATAGTTTCTTTTTTATTTTTGGGTGAAAGATTAGTGAATAGTTCTGTTTGCTATAGATTTTATTTTTTATATTAAATATTGACTGGGACTAATGAGGCAACCTGCATCAAAACAACGAAAATTAAAAATGAAAGTAAGTTTCCTTTACATTAAGAATTAACAGATAATAACAATAAATTTACATTACCAATAGCTCTAGTCAAGTTTAAACTTCCATTGACACGTCCAAATAGTATAAAACCGCCAGCGCTTTGAATCCTGTATTTTTCAACCTCAAGGTCTGGCTTATGATCTTTAGTTAAATTATGTGCCTGCAAATGAGACTTCATTGAAACAAACATACGAGAATTGTGAAAATATTAGTTGTGCCCTCCGGTCAAGTCAGCAGCACCTCACGGACACCGATGAACCGGACATTGAAGACAATGATACGCAGGCATGCTGCTTCTAGAGGTCAAAATTATCTTTTGATATAACCATTAGTGCACAAGGGTGACAATCACCACCTTTCAAACCATCCCAGAAAAAATGTGCCCAAAAAAAATGGCTAGCTAAAAATTCTTGTCAACAACAACAAAGTCTTGTTCCATTAGGTAAGATCGGTTACATGGATCACACAGCATCAATGTGATCTATTGTAGACTAGATCTTTTGATAGATTATTAATCGAAATATCTCTATATATAACCTTCTATACGCTTTGGTCTTCCCCTTACCTCTTTTCAAAAGATTCCATACTGCTTGATCTACCACCTATGCCTTCAATGGCCTTTTCTGGACATGATTGAACCACCTCACAATTTTCTAACATTTTTCTGCAATAAATGTCACTCCAACTTGTCTACGAATTTGATCATTATAAATCTGATTCATTCTAGTATAGCCACACATCCATCTCAAAATCCTTATCTCGACTACCCCCACTCATCTCACTGAAAATTACGAAAGAAGTTTACTACATAAACAAGAAACCTTTCTCACAATGAAAATGCTTTATCTAACTACTTTCCCTCACTTTCCCTATCCTCCATCCAGATCACCTTCATTTGCTGCATTGGCCATATAATACAGATTGAGTTTTACCACAAAAGGAAGTGAAAGTACCTGACCCTTCCTCGATAATACACAGCGAGAATCACCAGCATTTGCAACAAGAAGATGGTTATCTCGGACGACTGCAACACAAGCTGTGCATCCTGCCTTTGGTCCCCTGAAACCACAATGGGGCCCCTAATTTGCAGCATAAAATTACCTCAGTTCAACATCAACACTTTTATAAATTGAAATTAGATACTTGTTTTCCCATCAGATCTTACACATAAATTTTAGTTTTAATTACTAAAATTACTAAACTAGCAAGAAGTTTCTTCCTATTTAACCTTTCTTGAACTGCATGACAAACTCTGATGCAGTCAACATAAAGTTAAGTTGAAAATTCCTATGTAAATTACAACCTCAAAGCTTGGATTATTTACAATCTTTAAGATACTATGTAAATTTAAAAGTTATTCCATAACCGCACATGCTACAATTAGCACCCACAGTTTTAGATAGGGGGCACTGATGATAAGTTGGAATCGCTTTTGTTGCATTCATATCAGTACCAAGAGACATACTAATGAGAATGACTAAATTTAAGCAAAAGTTATCTGGGCTTTTGAAAAATTGCATTGGTCAGTAAAGAAAAACGAGAGAGCAAATTAAATAGCATTTACAGCCTATCTATTATGCAGGATTGGAGCAGACTTTTGCAATTTCCAACTCAGAATTTGAACTTAAAAGGATCTGTCTCAAAATAACACGCATGAACAATGACATAACCATTAAACTAGAATAACATGCATCGATTGATAGCCATTCTTATTAGTTACCTCCTCAAAATCCCAGTCATCAACATGGCCATTGACAGCACCACTTTTTGTAGCCCTTATAAACCAATTTCTCATAGCAGAAAATATTTTTGATTTTTCACCCAAGACTGCTAATTCTCTCCGCCCTCTTTGTCCACACATCATCTCATCCATTCTGCCCAAAAAGGATGGGATCTATAAGAAATAGAGCACAGTTTGGACTTTCAACGGAAGTATTTGTCAAAACTTCATAACCCATCACAACTCCTGGCCATCAAGCTTTCACATCAATAAAAACAAAAACGCGTCTTGCTTGATTAAATTACACCCATAACGGAAAAGTATTGTCAATTATGACAATTACTATTCCATGATAATCACTACGTCCATCAGCTGGTGAAGTTTCTTATTTCAACTAGAACAATGGATAATAACACGATCTCGGCTACAAGGAGTCAGCTCAGGTTGCTTGTCAATTTTAGCATCTGACAATATTGTCACAAACAGTCAAATCCTTTGATTGTGTAGATATAATTCAATCAAATTTTACAGAGAGATGAACTATTTGAGTAAAAATAAGAAACAAATCAAAAGGAGAAATGAAAGGCAATTTTTGATAACTTCCAATAATAGGCTTGGAAAGAAAAAGGAAAGGAAGATGCTGAATATTAATCACGGTCTTGAGCCTAAGCCTTGTCAGATACCCCTGTTCCACCTGCTGATCCCTTGGCAACCATTGATGATAAAGCATACACCCATAGCAAGAGAAGGTTTAAAATAAAAACAACTGATAATAAAGTAACCTGATAAAAGAATTTTGTAAAGATGTGCCTAAATCTCCAGCTAAATAAGCTTCATGCTTAAGAACCTGTTGGTGTAGATACTTGGCGCAGAATTTAGCAACTGCTTTACCTGAAAATTTGTGCACTTAATTGAGGGATATAAAATACCAGCTGCTGGCCAGTAACTATTTTGAATGTGTAAACCCTATGAAATCAATTTTTTTAAAACAATTTAAAATGCATCGCCATATCCAACAATAATGAGTAGGCTCTAATCAACACTTTTAAAGCATGCAGATATATCAAGGCGTATATTTTCCCCATGTTTTATTATAATATCAGTCAGGCCAACAAAAGGCCAAAAGTCTAAAATTGCAAGTAAATATAGGGTCCGTTTGGATAGCCCGTTGGAAAAACGGACACAGATTCCGAGGTAGTTTATGTGAGAAGAATTTTGTCTCGGTAAGCGCACCCGTTGGCAAAACAGGTAAACCAAACACACCTATATATGGGATAATAAAATCATTCAAGAAGTGAATTTAGAGGATTGGGTCAGGTTTGGCATGCCTTTTCAAATTCAAATCTTCCCTTGGACAAGCCTAACCCAATCCTGTGTTGCTAGATATGACAAATATTATTGAAAAATGTCAGAACAGATACTTACCTCCATGGCCATCATAAACAGCAAAGAAAGATGTAAACTCATCTAAATCAGGATAGGCAGCATGCTGAAAAGCAATAGAAAGAGTAAATTGGTATACATTTAAAATAGACCATCTAGTATTTTAAATAGCTCAGCATATGTCCACAGCATTTCACTCCATGTATTACATATGAGTATATAGATAGAATGACAGCAGCTTATTACAGACAAGTTGTTATTTTACAAAGAAATCATCTCTATCCCTAATTAATTACAAATGATAAAGGCATTAGAAAAGCATCTTGCATCATATCCACGAAACAATTTCCTACACAAGTAGAGGTATGCTAGAGATGTGTGATTTATCCCTTAGTAAATTTCAAAAGTTTAAGTAGTACTGTAGCACATGCACCTCAATAGATAGATAGATAGATTATTAACCATGTCAACAAAGAAGTGGCATCTTTACTCTCTTGATCATAGAAGATCACAAATATAGTTAGCTACAGGTTCATCTAAAAATGTAAGATGCCATATCTTTTTTATGACTTACAATAGAAGTACAACGATTATAAACTTATTTTTTGGTAGAACAAAAGTTTAGCAGTTACAAAGCTCATTCCAGCTACAGGGAAGGACGCACGACAGTTGGTGGATGCCTCCACAAAACATGAAAAGTAGGAATGGAACCAAAGGCCCTTTGGTCAAGGGATCTTGATCCTACCAAAACATTGGAGTATGAATAATAACCAGTACAGCTAGAATTAGGTTTCATAAACTACAGCTAAATTAACATCATTGCACCTACATTTGCACTTCTCCAAGTCTGTACCGTTGATAAGAAATAAGAATTTTCATACTTGACTTGCCTAACCGATGCAGTATGAAAAGAAACCATCTAGAAGATAGAAATATCATATTTCAATCATCTGCTCCTAGTTCTATTCGGTCACTAAGCTAAATAGCCAATCTATCTCAAGATTTTCCCATCATGTTGCACTTGGTTATCTGATTAAACTAAAGACAAACAAACTATTGTTTTCTGCAAGCACATCATTTATGCACAGCCAAAATGATATCTGAATGCTCAATGATCGGTTCATAACGATCCAACATGGTGTATCATATCTTCAAAAAAGAGCATACCAACTAAGAAGTAAATTCGCATTATATAGAAGTAAAACAAAAGAAAAGAAAAAGGTACAGACGGCATCTTCCATGGTTCTACGCCATCCTTGCATGGAAGATAAACCATAGCGAAGCCTGTCATTCTCGCCATCTTCAGAGGACTTTTCTGTTTTCGGACTGCTGAGGTATACACCCATTTCCAACTACAACAACACAAAAAGCTAACAATGAGCGCACACTGAGAAGAAAGAACTATTACGCATTATCTGTCAAAGAGACACAAGCTTCAAAATTTACATGCACGGACGTAATTCAAGCCATACAATTCTATCTCCAATAAACCAGAAGAAGAAGAAGGAGGAGGAGGAGGAGGAGGCGCGCACAAGATATCATTCCCCCAATTTCGATATAAAAAAAAATAATTCAAAAAACCAGGCGAAGTAGATACGCATGGAGAATCAATCTCAAAGTCAAAACAGGAAGATTAAGGGAAATCAAAGAATCAGTACGGAGATTTCCGGAAAGGGAAAGCGAGCGATATGTGGGTGGATCCCTGCAAATCCAAGAAGCTCCGCCGAAGAAGAGACTTGACTAATTCCTAATTCTGCATTAATTTTTTTTTCGGTTTTTTATTCTAAATGCTTTGCTTGTTATATCAATTTCCTTAAAACTAATTATTTAATTTTTTTATGAACTTTATTTATTTTTTATTACAAAGAAATGAATTTTTTTTATATACAGTAAAATAAAAGGACGGTAAGTATTTAGGAACCAGTGAAAACAACCGGCCTACGCTTTTTTTTAGCTTAAATTTCAATAACTTTCTTTTTACATTATTTTCAAAAATTTTAAAATTACTAAAATAACTTATTGTCATTACTTATTACAATAACTCACGTTTAAAAAAATATTTTAATTATATCAAAAAATATTTTTATATGATATTTTTCATAAGCACGTATATGATTATGTATACAATGTTGTTCCAAATACTATAAAGCCCCTATCTTAATCGAGATTTCTATTAGAGTTCCTTCCATTCAAAACAATCACCATTTAACGCATTATTTAATGTATATAAGATTGATGGTCATATTAATTAAGATTCATAGATTGATAACTTAAAATTTTAGGATAAAAAGTGAGAAATGGACAAAAGTTGACTGAGTCAACGATAGGTAGCAACAAGAAAAGAAAAAATAAAAAAATGAAACTTGCAAGGGAGATTAATAGACTTAAAAATGCTGCGGTTATGAAACGGAAATAATAATAAGGGAGATTTACTGTGTGGTCCCACATAGTGAAGATATTTAGTAAATGGTCCCAAATTTTAAAATATTTAAAAAATGGTCCCATTGACAACACCTCGTGTTGTCAATGCAACACATGGTGTTGTCACTTGACAACCCCTGACAACACCATATGCTGTATTGACAACACCTCGTGTTGTCAATAGGACCATTTTTAAATATTTTAAAATTTGGGATCATTTGATAAATAAGTCCCTTATTTGGGACTCAACAGTAAATCTCCCCAATAATAATATACCATAGAGTGTAGTTGAAGACTTGATTTTTGAGCAAATTGGTTGTATCAGATTTTAGTAATGACTTGGCTAATAATTAAGATCATGTCATCTGCCTTTTGCTTTCTTGTAACGTTAAAATTGGTACTCATATTGATATTGTGCTTGTTTAGAAATGTGTCGGAAAAGTGCTTTTACGCAAGTGAGATCAGTATGTGATAGGAGTTTTGTTTAAACTTTTGTGAAATGTGGAAAAAAAAGAGAAAAAAGCTTCTCCAAACACCCCAATTGACATTAACATCATGTCATTACATTTTTTATAATTTCTCACAGAAAAAAATACAATTAAAAATTTTTTTGGATATTTTTTTAAATATTATACGAAAAATAAAGTTGTGATCATTGTAGCCTCTCCCACGTAATAGAATAAGTCATTTTGTTGTTGTTATTTGGTTAAAAATAAAATGGAGAATTGGGGATAAATTGCCTATCACGAGATTAAATGGAAAATGAATCATGTCACGTAGAAGCTCAGTTACATATATAAGTTTAGTTGCACAATGTAGAAGTTCAGTTGCACATAATGTGGAAGCTCGGTTGCGTAATATTGAAGCTCAATTGCATTTTATTGAATGTCATATTCTACAATTAATTTTTCAACGGGGGACTTATCCCTGATTCTCTCAAAATAAAATTGTGCATTTATTATGTTATTGGAAAACGTGACATAATGTGCCCGTTTGGTAAAGCGGTGGAGAAGTACTTATGGACTTATTCACACAAGCCGAGGCAAATATGTGGAGGAGATTGTCTCGTTTTACGGAAAAACATTGTTGAACGTACTTATGGGTGTAATTTAAGAGTTGCCAAACAAGCACATATATATAAAGGATTTAATCTAAGTATTCTCTATTAAAATGTTTATCATTTCATATTTTAAGGATTAGTAAATTGGGAGAGTGGAATATTATTGATGACAGCCGGAAAGGTCTTTGGATATCATTTGAGCATATTTTTGTAAAGTACACATCAAAAGTAAAATCTGTGTCACCGAAAAAAAAAAATACAAGGGTTAGACAATTTAGCATAAGACAAAATAATAGTAAACGTATTGATGAACTTGTTTTAGTACAAAGAAACTCGAGAAATTTTAAGGGTGAGTGAGGTACAAAATCATTCTTATGTCATTTAGACCATGATGCATTGTATATCTGTGAATCCCGCAAGTCAAAACAAAACGTATTTAGAAATCTATTAAAACAATTTTAAAATTCATAAAATTATTTTTTTTTGTTTCCACCCGGTCTCCAGTCCCGACTAATCTAGACTCGACCCACATCACGCATCTAGAAATGATTGATGAATCTCCCAACGGTGGCTACTGCATACATAAGGACTCGAACTCGAGACATTGTTTAAGTTGAAACAAGCCGTTTACCACTTGATTCAACCAACGATAAGTTAAAATTATATTAAAATCAGTAAATTTCTTTCTTATTGTGGATTTCCAAACACAAACATACAACGTATTGTATCTTTGAATCAGATTAAATAATTAGTCTTAAGCCCACGTGCGCCAATTTGTCTTCCGAAATGCAAGGGAGGATATGCCCATGTCCTGCTATCAGCCCTTCTTTGTAAGAACCTGACACGTGTCCTGTCTTGCTTCTTTCAGTTGGACTTCTTCTTGGACCGCATGCGCATATGAATCTGCCAACTGGGCCTTAGCCTCATCCGGCCCAGAGTCGGTTTTTTACCATGCAGGTAATCGCTATCCAAACCATTTGGATAAATAAAAATAATTGTGTAGATGTAATATATACATATATAAGAAATAAATTCATAAGAAATCTAATTATCAACATAATAACCACACAATACCTAAAAAATTTTAATCAAATAACACTATAACTACAAATGATCTAAATATATGTCTGCGTGTGTGTTTGTTTGTTTGGCTTTAAATGGTCACTATTTTAATTTTTTTAAGTGTTTTTACTTTAAACCCAAAAGAGTTGCTTGGGCTTCTTAAAGCCATTTTGAGTTTAGAAGTCCTTTTAAGAATAGCTTTTACGAATTTTGAGATAAAATTGAGGTTTTGAAAAATAGATTTTGAAGGATAGTTTTTACGAATTTTGAGGCAAAACCTAAGTTTTAAAATGTGATTGTGTTTGGGAAGTTATTAGCTTTTACAGATTCGGAGGAAAAAATAGGTAGGAAAGAGAAAGAAAGAAACAGTAGGAAAAAAATTTATTAAGAAAAAGTGTGTGATTTGATAAGAAAATAACTTTTCAAACCTATGTTTTACATCGAAGTTTTGTATCTAAAATAGCTTTTATGAAAAATGTGAGTACTTGAACAAAACCTAGGTTTTGAAACCAAACCTAAGTTCAAAAAAGGGAAACCAAATAAGCTCTTGGTTTCCACTCTAATTCCGAGTTTCAACTCAATAATGACTCAACTAGAATCCAATTCGGTTTAACCATAGAAAACTATTTTTTTTTTCTGATCTAACCAATTTTCCCCAACTATATCTGCCTCTCCATAAGTTGAAGTTTAATTTTGCCACCTACGACCCATGCGTATGTGAGTGAGCAAGAGACCAAAAAATGTTAATGAAATAACACTATAACTACAACTGATCTAAATATATGTGTGCGTGTGAGTGTTTGTTTGTTTGGTTAATTGGGTTTGTTTGGGAACACGATAGAGAAATACTTTTAACAATTCAAGGTAAATGTGGAGAATATTATCTCGTTTTACGGAAAAACATCGTTGAACGTGCTTATGGAAAGTAAATAAACTTTTTCAAATAAGAACATTATTTTAAGTGTTTTTCCTTTAAACCCAAAAGAGTTGCCTGGGCTTCTGAAAACTTTTCTGGTTTCCACTCTAATTCCGAGTTTCAACTCAATAATGGCCATGTTTAGAATTGGAATCACGTTTGGAAAAGTCAAACATAAGTTCAGCAGTGTTTTTCTATAAGACAAGATAATCTCCTTTACACATTTACCTCGTAAATGGCAAAAATATTTCTCTACCGCGTTCTCAAACGGACCCAATGATTCAACTAGAATCCAATTCGGTTCAACAATAGAAAACTATTTTTTTCCTAATATAACCAATTTCCCCATCTTGAATTAATCGGCGTTACAAGGGAGCTATCAATTAGTTGATTTCGTAGGCTCAACTATATTTGCCTCTCCATTAGTTGCAGTTTAATTTTGCCACCTACGACCGTACGTGTGTGAGCGAGCAAGAGACCCTTTCCACTTTGCGACCTATAGGCTTAATAATAAAATATGGGTGGGACCAATGGTTGGTTGGATCAAGTAGTAAGCGGCTTGTTTCAGTTTAAGTAAGGTCTCGAGTTCGAGCCTTATGAATGCAGCAGCCACCGTTGGGAAACCTTTCCACCTTTTTCGAGTGCGTGACACGGGTCAAGTCCGGATTAGTCGGAGCGAAACTTCGGAAACCGGACGGGCAACCAACAAAAATAAAATATGGGTGAGTCAATGTGCTTGTGTAAAATATAGATGACTCAGAAGTGAACAAGTAAGAGTAGAGAAATTAATGAATGCAATTAAAACTATAATCAACTAAATACAATATCAATGTAAGTTTTCCACCTACAAGGCTCCAACTCACTCAATCTTCCTTTTTTTTTTTTAGCCTACATAGCTTTAGCTTACCCAAAACTAATGACACAGGGTTTTCCCACTGCTCACCTAGAAGTATTATGATTATACATATTAGGCATGTTTGGATCAAAGAAAATGGGATGATGGAAATGAAAAACCCCAACTTTCTAGTGGCGACAGTTGTTTGGCGGGAATTCTAACATGAAAAATAGCTTCTGGTGGGAACCTGTTTCATTCAAATGCTGGAACTTGCCTTCTCACAAAAAATGGTGAGAGCCAAATTTCAATTGCCCGTGAGAAAATCCAAAAGGCACACTTCTTGAAATGCAAATAAAATATCACCCCTGACAAGCTAAAATAGATGAACTTATTGTACATTTAAAAAGCAACCAAGCATGGAGTTGTGAACCTAAACTGCTGGAGAAAAGAGGAACAAAGCAAGGCTTGTGATATCCATCTAGAATGTGTATCACGATGTGTTCCTCAAGTCCATTCAATCTTTTGTCGGCCTTATCCATGAAAAGTTATTTTGTTGATACTGTTCTGCTACTTCTTTTTGCAGTATCAAAAAAATGATATTTAGTGACTGAAAAATCTATCGTTAGATAACTATTTTCCATAAAAAAATTTCTATTTAGTGACGGAAAATATTAGCGACCCTCGTTTTAGTGATGGAAAATAACCATTTAGCGACAAATTTTTCATCATTAAATGACATTTTTCTGGTAGTGTTAGTGTTCATTACAGCTAGTCTAACTCTAAGTAGATGATAGATAGATAGATAGATAGATAGATAGATAGAAAGCATTGGAATGATGAGAAACTATGATCTACCTATGTGATGTGTGTGGTTAAAGATGTCGATATATGCTATCCATATGTGATTTCAATTACATTCTACAATACTCTATCATGGACATATAGCATGAAGTAGTTGTATATTTCATTACCAATTGGCTTACAGATTTGGTTTCAAAGGATTACTCTGTTATGTCTACATTAATATGTGTTGGAATATGACTACTCTTGATGGATTAGACCCAAAATTCATATATAGGGTCGAATGAGTAAATAAGCACTCGTGTGAGAATAAATGGAAATTCCCAAAATATAATTTTATAATTCAAATAAAAGAGGTAACAGTTACACAAAAAATGTGGAAACAGTTTCTCATCAAATGGACAGTTTTATTCCTTTGTTTTTATAAAGGAATTAAGTCCATTTTTCCCATACCCAATAATAGAAGCTTTTCTTCCCTCCTCTCTTCATTTTCTCAATACATTTTACTGTCTTATATTTTGAATCAACTCTAATGATCCGAATTTTGTGCGAGTATCTACAATCAGAATCGAATGGTCAGATTCGTCCGAAATCCTTCCATGGGGTAAACAAAGTGCTTTTGTCAAACTTCAAGATGCATTATCATGGACAATACATGATTACGATGAACTTTTTTTATTTTCAAGATAACCATGGCCCACTGCTACAATAGTCACTCTGCAAATCCATTTATTTGGCATTTTCACGTCCATTTCATAAGGGATGCCTTTGTCAAGAGTGCGACAAGTACGTAGATGTCATGTTTACTAATAAATGTGACAGATACCTCTTGTCATCGCCATTATTGGAAAAAATGGACGTGACATGTATTCAACTTTTTTAAAAGGTAATGAGCACTTAAAATTGGCTTTCTGACCCCAAGGAGGAGAGATGTAGAGGATGACAACAAAAGTCCAAAAGATGTATAATGCAAACAAAAGTATGGATTTACAACTTTCCATTACAGAACCAAAGACATTAATAAATCATATACATTGATATACACACACATATCAATCTCCAATAATAAAAGATTATATATATAAACAATTATAAGTAACAAGCATCAAAGCATTTACGCCAACCAAAGCATGAGAGGAGCACATTTCTTGGTGCAATACCAGAAAAATGTCATCTAACAACGGAAAATCCTTGTTAAATGGTTATTTTTCGTCACTAAATGGAAATTTTCTGATAGAAAATAGCCATTTAGATATGAATTTTTCCGTCGCTAAATAGCATTTTTCTGGTAGTGGTATATATGAGACCGTGAAGGTTGAATACGAAACCGACAGAATGCGAAAGGGAAATGAGAGAAACTTAAAAAAGTATTTCACCTGATGCAAATGATGGAAAATAACAAAGAGAATGAGAGAATGGAAAAGGAGAAAATGAGCTTGGAGGAAAAATGGAGGAGCGAGGCAGGAAGGATGGCGTGTTGATGCAGCATACTGTCTGATAATATGAAATGGGTTAGAGGGTTTAAAAAGGTGAGAGAAGCCACCTTCTCATGTCTTTTTACAGTAAATGGAATTGAAGGAGGTGCCGGGTCCTCTCACGGCCATTTTGCTTTCATGTAATGTACGTAATGGGTAACTCATAGTTAAGTATAAAATTATTTAATAAATTTTAATATATGTATATATGTATATTGATTAGCACATCATTTTCCTATTCAAATGTATATATTTTGAAATATCATTTTCTATATTTTGCTAAAAGGGTAATATGGTCATTTTAAAAAAATTTCCTATATATCTTATCACCATTAAAACCAACTAAACATAAATATTTATATCAAATCACTTTTCACTCCAGTGCATACCAAATATATTATGAGAAAAAATTTTCTTTTTTCTATTCATTTCCATTGAAGTGAAGGGGGCTTTTACTTCCCCCTTCTAACATCTGCAAGGACAAATAGATGTGAGAAGGTTGATTCCCACCTTCATTAAAATCGGTAAATCCATTTTATTTGTAAAAGTAGACATGTTCGTTTTTAAAAAAACGTCATATAGGAATTCCAACATCCCTCGATGTCCCCCTATAAAATGGAAAAAGGCTAAAAATGGATGTGTAGAAGTAATTTTTGTAGTAGAAATATAGGGTGTGTTTGGAATCGCGCGATTCAAGGCTCATGAGTACGGTCAACAGTGTCAAAAGCACGATTGAATTATTGTACGCATTTTTGCACTGCTTGGAAAAGCTTATTGCAATAAAGAGCTTATGCGCAGAAGAAGCTTCTCGCCACAAGCTGAAAACCTCAGCTTCTCAACTACCAGCGGCTGTCATTACGCTTCTTGACCGTTAGCAATCAATGGTTCCAACGTCTCTCTTCTTCTCCAATTACTCCCGCCAATTCCATGTTTCTTCTCCTTCTGAACAACCTGGAAGCGGAGCCCCAATTCTTAGCAGCACCAGTCGGCGAAAAGCATGACCTTATGTGTCAAAGTCATAGCGCTAACCCAAAATCGCCGTCGAAGCCGAAGAGAAAGAGGCACGCCCCTTCAACCTTTTACTCCTTTCGCCCCTTTTTTCGATGTCGACACTATACCCCGGTTGGCCAGAAAAATTCATCACCCTCTTCCTTCCTTTTGCCTTCCAGTTTACCGATCTACTGGAAATTTGTAATCATTTGTTGATTTAATCTTTTTTTGAAAGTATGCGTAAGCAAAAGTTTTCCCGTGCATTTTCTTTCAAACTTGCGAAACCCCTCTAACATCTCAAGATGCGGACATTTCTGTCTTATTTTATGGAATATCTTCGAAATTAACACGAACCTTCAATTTGCTGTAGTTCTTCAGAAAGTGAGGTATAATCTCGACTTCCAGTTATGTGAATTTGAAGGTAACTCGTGGGTCTGTCGAGGGAATTGGATTGAACAACAAGCGTCTATCATTGATTTGGTTTTGGACGCTTATTTTTAGTTTCTTACTAGACTATTCACTTTGTCCAAACTGGGTTTTATGGCTGATCAAAGTTTGGCGGTTGCCAAGCCGGTTTGGATGAAGCAAGCAAAGGAGAATTGGGGCTGATCTAGTGTTTAAAAATTAATTTAATTTTCATGTTTCATATTTTTATTTTTAATTTTAGAAAAAAATTACTTATCCCACCGTGTTTCCAAACACATTCACTTTTACAAATAAGTCACTTCTTCCACCGCTTTCCCAAATACAAATCACTTTTACAATCAGACTTATTTTCCAATCGTACTTCTCCATAAGTACTTCTACGAATACGTTACTCATATCACCGCATTTCCAAACGGACCCATAATCATGTTTGGTTGGGTTAGTCTACATTAGCTAGTTAACAAACACATGAATTGTTTGTTTTTTGATAAGGGAAAAGGTTAAGTGCTAGGATTCATCCGTGTCGGAACATGCCTATAGATCTAAAGAGCGCTTATAAAAAGGTATTTACAAATTGCTGACCAACAAAATCCTTGCATCAGTAACATTATTTGAACTCAATTCTAACAGGTTATAAGGTAAATTCTTACCAATTGAACCAATTGTTGCTGATATAAACTCAAAAATAATTATAATAGAAAGTTTATCACAAAATGTACTTTCTTCATTCTTCATTGTGTTCTTCTTTACCTTCATACATACTTCTTACATTGAACACAACTAGAATCTGAACTTTTTTTTGCCCAACAAAGAAAACTTTAAATAGAAACCAACAGTTCTTACATAGTCTTAGAAGATACCAAACCAAACAAACAACTTAAAAATAAGAAACTAGGCACAAGAAAATAACCAGAATAGAAACAAGCAAATAAAAGTTCAACAAAGCAGCAAGATAAAACTCTGGCATCAGCCATCCAAAATGCCTTCGACTACAACAGAGCTAGAGATACCCGATTAATGGGGTAAGATCCGTCCAAAGAAGCTTTGACGAACCGTCTGGCTGCCAAATATGCTTCAAACAGAATACATATAAAGAAACGGTTCCTGATCAAATTCCTTAAGGGAGAAACCTCAAGGAGGGCAATAATCACCAAGGTGGTTAGAAGGACACAAACATCCTGATAATACCAGATAGAATCATCACTCCAACCCAAAGCTGAACAGTGTTTCCATACATACATGACAGGCACAAAAGTTGAAGGAATAAGAACAGTGTAAGCATGCACACTGAACAAGCAAAAGTCACGCCCTAGATGAACCGCATGTACAAATCCACTGAACATGCTTAAAGTAATAATTCTAACTAGGCTATCATGAAGACTATCCTTTAAAATAGAAACCACCAAAACAGCATCCAACAACCGAAAGGAGACTACCTCAAATCCACCAAAGCTATTTGCAGAAATAATTTCAGCAAACCTAAATTTACCAATATGAACTTCCATTACTTCTCTTTTCCACCTAATAGCATACACTATCCATTCAACCAGCCAAATGAAACCAAAGGTGACCCTCCTTGGATTGAAAGATTCTCTGATAAGGCTCAAGTTACACCTAGTCTCACTATAATGACATATGAACTTTGCAACATTCAGTTTCAAACCTCCCATACAATCAACTATGCTTACGAAAACGTATCCAACCACAAACACAGCCACACTACTCTTCCGGATACTCGAACCCAAGACAACTTTGAAAGAAATTTTTTGAATATTGAAAAGGCTACTTACCTCCTGATCCTTAGCATTCACATTCTTCTTCTCAGACCTTCCCTGCACTACCTCCTTACGGCATAAGCTCCCAACTGAGATCTGAGTTGGTACATCTCTCATTCCATCACAAACCCCTGAATCGAGCTTGTCATCGTCTGTGCAAGATCCGCCGGAGCTCCAAGCAGGGATCCAATGACAGAGTCAACATCGACTATTGGCAGATCTGTTGCCATCCAGTTGGGATGGCACCGAACACAAAAGAGCTGTAGGATCAAGAAATAGAAATCCTGGAACTCAACCATACCCCGTCTTTGGCCAATCTTCTTGCACGTTGCCCCCATGAGCCTGGAGGCACCCATTGGAGATCACCCTCGGAAGTCGTCCCACCAGAGCAAAACCCCCAAACATCGAATCGAAAGTCCCCTCCGCCGTTATACCTGCCTCCACCAAAAAGCCCCTTTAAAGCCTTGATCATCAATAGCCACCCCATTGCAATACAAGCCAGGAACACAACAAGAGGAAGAGATTAAAACCTCTAAGGATTAGAGAGAGAACACTGACCCGATTGGTTCAAAAATGAAAGCTCGACGGCGCGAGAAAAACCATCCCTAATAGAGAGGGAATAGAAACCCTAGCAGAGAGGGCATTGAAGCACAATGGCGCGAGAGGATACGTCTTCAACTAGAATCTGAACATGGATGCTTGGTATCTTCATGTTATCTCCAACGTCGTCTTCTTTCTTTTTGCATGTTGTTACATTGATATATGTATATAGTAACCTCTTCATTTTTAATCATGCAACGATGACTTTCTTTAATTAATTGCTTTCCTTCAATCTCTCGGTTTTTGTTGTTACTATCAAACTAATATTAGTACGAGATTACGGTTACAGGAATTAAACATTTAACTCTATCAGAATTGAATGGAAACATCCACTATAACTCAGTTTTTATTGAGTATTACATAAAGTCATTTTTTTAAAAAAATATTCATCTATTTGGATATAAAAATTCCATATCTTTTTTTGAATTAGATTAGGATTTAATGAAGTAAACATTTAACACTCTTTGAATTGAATGGAAACATCCCCTGTGACGAAGTTTCTATTGAGGATTAAATAAATGAATTTTTTTTAAAAAAATATCCATCTATTTGAAATTGAAATAGTTTAACCTTTTTTTTGTGATCGTCAAAACCATTTAACAGTAAACTAAGATCAAAGGTTTTTGTAACAAATTTAATATATAATAGAATAAGAGGAAGCATTTTTAGCAAGTAGATCAACTTTCTAAATGTACAATTATTCCCCACCAATAAACCAGTCTAACTGAATTTTACTAATTTTGGAATTTTAGTCGTAGGAAAAAAAATGAGGGATGATGATAATTGAGTTGCTAGCATTATATGCCACAGTACATGAAAATCCAACAACCTTCAAAATTTCCAACCCACTTTAATTGTATGTATGTATAACTTTGAGGTAGAGCTGATATCACGTATTCGCAATCCATCATTATTACTATTTTGTCATATGTGTGTATGGAAACATTTAAATACGTATGTGTAATAATATAAAAGCAAAACCGTATATCCATTTTTTTCTGTTTGGAAACGCAATAGAGAAGTATTTTTACATAAACTGAGGTAAATATGTGAAAGAGATTATCTTATTTTACAAAAAATTACTGTTGAACGTGTGTTTGGGACATGCAGACAGGCAGTGGTGGAGTCAGGACCTTAGACCAGTGGGGCCAATTTTTTTATTTTCAAACAAATGACAACAAGCTTACAAGTATAAATAATTTGAGTGGGTTCAAATCTTAAAAATCAGTGGGTGCAAAATAAAAATCTAATGGGTATTTATATATACACCTAAAAATTGAGTGGAGGCAATTGCCCACATTCAACAAAACGTGGCTCCACCACTGTAGACAGGCTCATTATTTATATATTTGAGTTAAATTATGCGAAATCCCATGCACTTTGAATCAACTACATATAATTACTCTCATGATATTTTGAAATTTAAATTTAACCTTCTAAACCTTTTATTTATTTATTTATTTATCATGGACTCTTTGCCATTTTAAGTTACCCTTAATTTTTTTTCAAGAAAAGTGTCATGTTAGATTAATAGAAGACACATGGCATCCTGGGGTTTATGACATATAGGTGAAATTACCAAATCATGGAATCTCTGATCAAGCCATGGGGATAGTTAGGAATTTGTTAAACTTGTAGGCTTAGATTTATATTTTGTAATTTTAGTTGCATTTAATTGAGATTTTCTAAAGTCATGTGAATCCAAAGTGAATAAAGCCTAATTCTCATCCCCCCCCCCCAATTCCCTCTTATCTTCTTCATCCCTTTTGTCCGAATCACTTTATCTAAAACTGTTAATCCCTATAATTTTATAATGTTCATATGCTTTTGATTAATTTTATTTTTGGTTTATATACTTTGAATGAATTTTCATTTTGATCCTCGTACTTTGAAATGATTTTTATTTTGATCCATAAATTTAATGGTGTCAACTAACATCATCAAACATTCAAGTCTTTATGAAATTATAGGATTATAACCACATGTTTAAAACTTCATGCATGGATCAAAACTAAGAAAGATAAAAATACAAAATTAAAAAAATAAAACAAAGAAAGAAGCCTAAAACTAAAAGAACAGATCATACAAGAATTGTTTTCATATTATCTTACCTATTTATTAAGTTATTTCAACATAATTAACATGATCTGTTAGACATAAGTAAAACTTATGGTGTAAACATCTGACTTAGTTTTTTTACAAAAAAAAATTATAGGAATTAACATTTTTAGAAAAAATGAATTTAAGAAATCAAAGCCTAAATGTAGGTTTAACCTTTGCACAAATAACAACAAATTTTCACTAAAATTATAGGGCAAGTTGGGTATGAAAGCAATAATTATGCATTTATTTATATCTTTTTTTACTTTAGAAAAGCCTAAAAATCGCCCACACG
The DNA here is from genome assembly GCA_025593235.1 of Vachellia pachyceras. Classification (NCBI taxonomy): domain Eukaryota; kingdom Viridiplantae; phylum Streptophyta; class Magnoliopsida; order Fabales; family Fabaceae; genus Vachellia; species Vachellia pachyceras. The sequence continues at coordinate 20,796 of JANTPZ010005431.1, forward strand.
TAGGGACACTAACACTAAATTGTTTCAATATTTTCTCCTCCATGAAAGCTCCTTAACAAAAGTGCATTAAAATTTTGGCGACAAAATAAATGAGCATTATTAAGTTAGAAGAACAATGTGAAGCATTAACAAAACGAGGACATTTAGTCTAAAGGCTAAAATATAAATTTGGTGTTTCAACTTTCAGTTCTTTTAGCCATTTATTTTTGACGCCGTTAATTTTATTTAACGAAAAATGTTGACTCAGCAAATTTAAATAGTGATTATGTTATTAAATGCTTCTAAAATATAGTCAAATTTTAAAGTATAAAAATAAGTATATTAAGTAACTAATATTTAAGTACATTTTAACATTATTTGATTTCAAAACAGTGATTAGATTAATATTTTTTGTTAAATGAAATTAATGGTGTTAAAGTTGAATGACTAAAATTGCACCTTTTAAATTTAAGAGATTAAATTGAAACTTTATGTAAATTTAATGGACTAAATGTATACGTTAGCCTAGTGTAAACTATTCAATCTAAAGCATGATTACAGAGGTAAACTAACTTTCTTTAATCGCCTGAGACAATAAAAACTTGTTTACACAATGAATATCATAGTTTTGGCAACAAAAAAAAAAAAGAATGAGCATTATATATTAAATTAGAAATGATGTGAAGCATTGGCATTTAGTATAAATATCCAATCCAAAACATAATTATAAAACATAAACTAACTTTCTTTAATTGTGTGTGTTGGATAATTAAATACCATTACTTGAGGACGTATTTATTAGAAATAACATATTATAGTAATTTAATTATAATCACTTTGTTATATTTATAAGTTACTTTTAATTTATATATTAACTATTTAATTATTTGTACTGATGTTTTTTAAATAACATTGTACTATATCACGAATAAACCATAAAATTGAAGATAACTTAAATCTTGGCACAGAGACAATAATAAAGTGAATAACAAATAATCAAATACATACCTATCCAGTTATAGTAATTTGTACTGTCGTTTTTCAAAAAAAATATATTAAAGTATAGGTTTAATCTTTTAAGTTTACTTTAAGTTCCAATTCGATCCCTTAAATTTAATAAGTACATTTTTAGTCATTTATTCTAAACGGAAAATGGTGACTTAATAAATTTAAATTGTGATTATTAAATGATGATGAAACATGACTAAATTTTTAAATATAAAAATAAATATATTAAATAATCAATATTTAAATATATTTTAACACCATTAAATTACAGAATCGTGGTTGAATTAATATTTTTCGTTAAGTAAAACTCACGATGTTAACATTAAATAATTAAAAGTGTACTTTTAAAATTTAAGAAAATAACTTGAAATTTGATTTATACTTAAATGATTAAACGCGTGCTCTAACATTTTTTTAAATAACATTGTATATATCATTAATTAACCTCGAAATTGAAGATGGTTTTAAAGATCCTATTTGGAGTTGTTTTAATATTAAATATATATTTTTACCTATTTTACTTATAATCAATTATATCATCTCTACTAATATTCTCCACCACTAATTCTATTTCTTATTTGCCTTTTATAAATAAATATATGCTTGAAAAAAAAAAGTTAGGAAACCATTTATTCATTTATTGCCTCTTCCTCCCATTTCTCATTCATGTTCATCCGTTTGAAAATGTAGTAGAGAAGTACTTTTATGTAAGTTCAAGTAAATATATGAAAGAGATTATCTCGTTTTAAAAAAAATGTTGTTAAATGTGTTTTTTAAAATTTTTTAACATATTGTCGAACAACTCCCATCATCGTTTCATGTGTTTATTAATTAGGTAGTTGTGAGTTTGGGACTATTCCCCACTAATAAATCTGTCAGAAAGAGTACTGTTCTCCAGAAAGTGAAGAAGATAGTCAAACAGGGTTGGCAGCTGTTTTGAACTTTTACCATCCTCAACAACGAATACTTCTAAGAGTTCTAAAAATTGTAAAAATGGTGAAAAACATTTAAAATGGGAGTAAAATTTAAAAACTATGAAATATAAGCTAATATGTTACATATTCATATTCAAAATTAATATGGATCCCATAAAAAAAGTAATTATTTTATGTTATATTTAACTATTTTAATATTCTTATTCTCATTTTAAACGTTCATCACTATAAGTTCTATACAAGATAGAGAGCTGGTTAACATGATGGTGTCAGCGACATCCTAGTCTCCATAAATTTGAGGTTAATGGCTATGTGTTTAGCTCAGGACGGAGTGGATTTGATAGTATTCTTCGTGGAGGTGAGAATCGATGGATAGCTGGATTCAGCTGCAAACTCACCAATGTGCCGCCAGCCATAGTAGAAATCATTGCCATTATTTATGGGTTACATGTTTGTTGGAATCACGAGTACAAGAATGTGATAGTACGTTCTAATTGCATTGAGGCTCTTAATCTTGTAACTCCAGATTGCAAAAGTAATTATCCGTTTAAAGATATAATAGACAATGCCAAAATGGCTGTCTCGAGGAAAATAATGTGGCAGATTATTTGGTGAAATTAACATATGATTTGGTAGGAAATTTTGTTTTTGATCAATCGCCTTCTTACAAACGGAGGTGACGGAAGAGGGTTGATACCCCTGATATTCTGTATTACTTTTGTTGTAATATTGGTTTTCAGTTTCTACTAAAAAAAATGTTCATCACTATTTCTAAGCTTTCAAAAAGTATATGTATTTTTTGACCTTCACCATGTTATTTATCTCTATTTTTTAATATTACATGGCAAACTAAGTTTACAAATAAAGTTAAGATTCCCAATTCACTTAACAGGTATAATTCTTATCTTCAAGGAATATTTCTAAACATCCTAGAGGTGTGCTTGGCACTAAGAACGTGTCATTGAATCCATTATTTATCTCTTTTAGTAAAACTTATTTATCATTTAACTTTAAGTAAGCTTCATTTCAATTATTCAATTTTATAAGTGAAATAATTATAAATGCATATACACATTTTAATAACTAATAATATCAAAATGAATGTTACTTATTGAATTCGCACACTAGAAACATGACATGTGACCATGTATTGCAATTTGCAAGGGCTTATACAAAAAGTTACAAGTGCTATGTAATTCCAAAGTTAACAATACTAAAATAACAAGTGATTAGACAACTTAATCTAAGTTTTAATTCGTCCTTTTAAATACAAATATATTAGTTGATTTTTTAAAATAACAATTATTGGCATAAAATATCATTTGTGAGTAACCATATTAGTATTATTAGATTAAAAAAATATTCTCCTTTATAAAATGGTTTATAAAATTAAGCGACGAAAATTTTTACTTAAAGGGCTTCCTTTTTCCCTTACATTTTCATAAAGCTTTCTTCTCTAGAATTTATCCTTTATTAAAAAGAAAAAAAAAATTCTAGAAGGGATATTGCAAGCGGCAATGAATTTTTTTTATTTACGATTATTTGCTCATTACTTTCTAGAAAGGGGCAATGAATATGTAATACTAAGCAGTGGAGACAGGAGAGACAATTAGGCTAATAATTATCTTTTTAGGGGGTACATTTGACCTTCTTGGCTCTTCAAAGATGCTGCAATTTAAAAGTTGCAAAGAATTTAAGTGGTGTGAAAGTGTTGTGTTTTTGAAGATAGCTTGTGATTTTAGTATTTGTTATAATTAAGATTGTTGTGCTTTTTTAAGGTAGCTTGTGATTTTATTATTTGTTATAAAAGTGTTGTGTTTTTTAAGGTAGCTTGTGATTTTATTATTTGTGATTTCTTGCACCGAATATCTTTTTAATTGGGTTTCTTAAATTGGCCTTAATTGCATTTTAATTTGAAAGATTTATTGGGAGGTCCCAAATAAAGAACTTATTTAATGAATGGTCTCAATTTTAAAAATATTTATCAAAAGGTCCCATTGACAACATGAGGTGTTGTCAATACAGCATATGATGTTATCAATGCATATAAATATTTTTAAAATTGAGACCATTCATTAAATAAATTCCTTATTTAGAACCTCTTAATAATTTCCTTTTTAATTTCATCCAAACTCAGTTTGACTAATTGACTAAAATATTATGGAAGCATGTGCTCAGAACTTGTATCATGATCTTGCGTTTTCACGTGTAATTTATATTTAATTAGTGTAATGTTTTGGGTTCATCATTTTTTAAATTAATTTTTTAATTGAATATTATATGTCATAAAATTTTATTACCACTTTATTTTAAAATTTAAAAATAAGTATAACACTCCCCCCAGTCCTCCTTTACAGTGTAAGTTATAATTTTTGACTGATAACGTTAGCATGAAATGTCTCGTTCCACATCTTTCTGCGTTAATTATTTTATATTTTAACCATTTATTCCCTCTTTTGGTAATTTATTTTTTAATCCTCTAATTATAACATGGTTGGTTTCGTTAGTCAATATAGAAGATGATTAAAATATAGAATGTATTTGAAGAGAATAACCTTTAACCAATGGAGGTTCGATTTATAAATCACTTTTAACATATTTTAAATATATTAAAAAAATATTAAGCAGTATTGACTCTACTTTAAAATTCAATAACTTTCAAACTTTATCCATATTTGATATTATTTATAACACATGAGAGTAAAAATTAATGCATAGTAAATTAGGGATAAGATTGTACATTCAAATGAAAATTTAACGAGATAACTTATAAATATAACTAAATAAAATAAAATTTTTCAACCTAAGGAAACATTTTTAAAGTTTTAATGATAAATAGAAACGACTTATTAACAAATTAGTAGAATTTATGAGATATTATGGTGGGAACTAACTGTAAGTGATTATCGGAAAAATCTTTAATTTATTTTTTAAAGGTGAATTGTAATATGTGTGTGTGTTTTTTTTTTGTAAAAACCAAAAGAAGGATTCAAAGTGGAGGCTCACCTACCGCTAGGGCAGAGCAATGGGCGGGACGGGCTGGCCCGATGGTCAGCCCGTAGCCCGCCCGTTTATTACTACACGGGTTCGGGTTGAGCCCGAACCCGCAAGAAACCCGTTTAAGCCCGTCTTTAACGGGCTGCTTGAAACCCGCCGGGTTCGGGCGGGTTAAGCGGGCTGCCCATTTAACTTATTTTTTTTAAGGCATGTATCATCATTCACCAGTACGCATATACACTCCAGGTCTCCAGCACAATTGGACGAAACCCAACAATATGAACT
>JANTPZ010005432.1:0-15875 GCA_025593235.1 Vachellia pachyceras
TGTTATCGCGCGGGAAAAATAACACGGATCATGATAGTATGACTACCATGCCCGACATACACCCATACATCAAGAGCCAATAGTAATCCGACACGTCAGAGGGCAGGTTTTTTTACCGCCAAAATTCCCGCGTTACGAGATTCCCTGGAATGGGGGTCGCCGTTACGGCGTTATGACGGAGATCCTAAAATTCATGGCTACGGCTCTTATCTCGGTAACAGCAAAGTGGGGCCCACGTGACTCCCCGTGTGATCAGCTGGGCCCCACACCTTGCTTTTCCTATTGGAGCCTTTTTCTGTTATTCATTCATGCTGGCGGTAAAATTACAGTACGGGCAGGCTCATAGCTGTAAATCAGTTACATGCAGAAGAAACTGTTGGTTTCTAATTTAATTACTACCTATATTTACTCCAAGGGAGAATTGAAGAGAAAAGTCTCCAACGGAGAAATCAAATGTATAATGACATCTTTTAAGTTATGTAATTATATTTCACATTATACAAATGAATTAAAACTTTTAAATTATGTAATTGAATTTTCCAACATGCAATTTAGCTTCCATAAAGGTGCAATAACATGTCTCATTTTTTAATTAATTTTCCAATGTGAAATTTATCTCTAATTCTCCCTTATTATTTATTTATAACTTAAAAATAATTAATTTGAAAAAAATTTATTAATTTGCAGAGACTATTGTTTTTTGGAAGATCATTTTTAAATCTAAAATGCACATATATTAATTTAGGACTACACTTTTATTAAATTCTTAATAATCTCTATAGACCTTAGTAGGAATTTTTTTTAATATTTTTAAAAGATTGTAATACCCATTTGTTATTAAAAATGAAAATTGAAAGTAGGTGTATGCCTATTTATTAATTACAAATTCCCATAAACTTTTAACTTTAATGTCAAAATCCTGGCCTCTTTAAATAATTGAGATTTCAACTTATAGTTTTTATAGTCGATTTTCAATTATATTGAGGATAAGTTTTGACAATTTCTTTTTTAGTCCTAACTTTTGAATTGCTATTTTGTTATGAATTTTGAAAAAATTTTGTTGTGAAATATTTATACAAAGATTTTGTTTTGAATGAGAATTTTTTTATTACTATTTTGTTTTGAATTTTTTGCTATTTAATTCTGAATTTTTACAATTTTATTAAATTTTATTTATTTTGTTATTTTAAATATAGAAGCCAAGAACAAAGCATTTGAACAACTTAGTAATTATTATGTCAAAGAAGAATTGTCTTATGCATCAGCACACCTCCAAAATAAATTAAGAAATAAAAGAAAGGCATAGAGTAAGGAGAAAATATTTTGTCGACAAAGAAAAGTAGGCAGCAAATGGATAATGCAATAAAAAAACAGAGGGTATATAGGTAAAATTGAAAAATTCAAAAATCCGAAATAAGGCATAAATTAAGATTTGTGTATTTAATAAAAGTATATGGCTAAATTAAGATTTGTGTATTTAAACTGAATTTATTTAGTTTTCCTATAGTTTATATATTTTTAATTAGGTTGTTACGATTACACATAATTTTAATCTGGGTTCTTTAATTTTTATAAGATTCTTGTAGTTTTACTGAATTTTTAATCCGATAAACTTAATTAAAATTATGGGACCTAATTAAAAATAAACTAAAATTTATATGATCTTGTAAATTAATTTTTACCTAATTTAACGATCAATTTACTTATTAACAGAAGTTCCATTTAAAGGAATTATAACTTAATCACATTAATAATAACTTTTGAAATATGAAAAATTCTTCCAAAAAGTTGGACTAAAATAAAATTTATAACAATGCAAACCTATAGCAATCCGCCAAAAAAAACAAAAATAATATTTATAATTAGAAGTCATATAGATTTTCGCCCATCAATTGAAGAGAATATTTTGGATCAACATTAGGTTTTGTTTAAAAAAAGTTGTTTCTATGAATTATCGGTTTAATTTGATTTAAATGGGATGGGGGGTTGGATTCAAAAATATGTGAAATGAAAATAAAATGGATTTTAAGTTAATATTTTAATTTTTAATAACTAACAATAATAAAATAATGATTGTCAATATTAAAAAACCTAAGTCTAATAACTAACAATATAAAAGTAATGAGTGTCTGTATAAAAATTTATAAATCATAATTTACTCACAATAGATTTCATTTATAAGTCCCATACATGTTTTGTATAAATGAATAAAAACTGTAAAATTTGTTAACTTTTAAAATTCAGCATCTTTCAACTTTATTCTTTTTTATTATATCCAAAGAGTATAAAGTTAATATAACAATGAATAAAGAATAAAATTGTACATTTATATAAAAATTTTAATAATATGATTTGTAAATAAAATAAAAAATTTCTTCTTTCTATGCCTTACAAAAATTTGTAAGTATCCATAGATGAATTTACAAATACACGTACATATTTTAACAACTTATAGCAGCAAAATAAAATAAAGGGGAAATTAAGTACATGTCATAAGGAATAAAAAAAATTTACTGTCAGATATTTGTAAATCATGAAATTGAGTTGTTGTCTTATGAAGCCTGGTTTAGATTAATTGCAAATGTGAACGTATATTCTTCACTCCTCTCTTTATGATTTTCTCTCATATTTCAATTCAAATAACTAGGTTCAATGATGACTTTTCACATTTATATTTAATCTAACATAGGTCACATAGGACTCTAACTCAATTTCATGATTTTCAAAAATTTAATGATGATTTTTTATATTGACCTATACCTAAATTCCCCACAATTGAGTTGTGATTGAAAAATTTGGCTTAATGAACATAATTAACTTACCAAAGTTTTGTGCTTCACAAATTCCAAGAGCCTGTTAATAATTAATTTGCTTAATATAAGCATGTAATTTTTCCTTTTGACATATATAGAAGTTTTTTTTTTAAAGGATACCTATATGAAATTTGTGCCTTTTTCAATAACTTTTTTCTTGATTTAATTAAGTTATACCACTTTAATTCTTACTATAAGTCACCAGTGGAAGAAATTTTACCATTATTTAATTTTCATTGGGAGGAGAGAGAAGTGATAATAATTTGTAATTGTAGAGAGATGGAATTTTAGTAAGGGAAAATTTAAACTTTTTTAGTCAATTGAAAACATATTAAATGACTTAATTAACATTTCGTTGTATTTAAAAATTAGTCAAAACATCATTATACTACCTTCGGTCATTAATATAAGAGTTTGCCGATTTTTTAGTGAGACTAAAAAACCTAATTAACCGATATATTCATCATTTTTCTCCAAATTAATTTACCTAACTTATAGAATAATATATAATCTAATAATACATACATATATATTTTGGAATAATACAGGATAACATTAACTCAACCAAGCATTACAAGAGGGCCCCTATGCTCCGTCACTACTAACCTCATGCATATGAGATGGTAGTTGACAGAATATACAAAAATTTCCTATGATACCATAGGCTAATTTAGCAAGGTGGTCTGCATTAGCGTTATCATCCCTAGGTATATGTGTAACTATAACTTGCCAATTTCTATTTAACAGAGATCTGGCTTCATATACAATGTATTTAAACGGATGCTCTATCGTGCATCCTCACAGTATCATGTTAATTGCCTCAATAAAATCTGACAACTTCTACTTTACGAATTCCTCTATTCCAACACAGGTAGAGCCCATGCATTATGCTTATCATCTTTACAATTGCTATTGGCACATAAGTGAGCTTACATTTATAGCTACATATCTAGCTACTGTCCTCTCCTTGGATTACACCTCCACATCCACACCTCCCAGAACTGAGAATAGACGCATCAGTTTCCAATTTATGAAAACCTTTCCTATTTTGGGTGTTATTCTGCACTTGCCCCCAATACTATTATAGAAGGTAAACCTGTATTTTAGGTCATGGTCCAAACATAATTGAAACAAGCTAGAGTGAGCATTGAGGTAATCATCTGTATCTTCCCTGCCAAATAGTTTCTTGCATCTATTAGCCCAAATATCCCAACAAGTATAACCGAACAAAGTCGCCCATTGAATTTTTAAAATGTGTTATAATTAAATAATTTATTTAATTTTTTCAATAGCATAAGAAAATTAACCATCTTTTGTATCAAGGATATGAGTTAAAGTAGTAATAAAGTCTGTTATGTAGAATCTGAACTTGCCCTTCTAAATTAAACATGTGTGGGTTTGAGCGCGCAATCTCTTGCTTCCTCCAGGGTCTTGACCCGACAGTTTTAAATAATTAATGTCCAAGCGATTACAGAACAAAGGATCGACAAGTCCAGGAACATTAATGCCAAAAAAAACTTAAAATTTTAATATGAATGTGAAAGAAAAAAAATTACTGAAAGCACAATAAGCATGGATACCAATTTGGTTCACAATATTTGATACATTCACAATTTGACTATGAAATGGGGATAAACACACACTGAGATGCAGAATTGTCAATGTACATATTCCTTTACTTTAAACTTTAAAGTACATATTTTCAATCCAATTCAACAGTACAAGTGCTTTTAGTCATCTAATCACATGAAACTCAAAATCTTCTTCCCCTCATTGAGCTTCAGTGGTGAAATTTGTTGCCATTCTTGTCACCACAAAATAGCATACCGGCATTGACAATCAGTTTCATAACATATTTCCTTGGCATGAAGATTTCAAAACTTTCAGCCAACTGCTTCTAAATCAACATCTCCATCTGTCTCTCCATCTATCATGCCAGCCTCTACCTCACCCTCAGCATCTGCTTCCAACTGTCCTGCCTCCTGACCAACATCAGTGTCAGAACTCTGCTTCTGGAGTTCGTCTGGTGTCAGTGTTCCACCTTGAGCAGCTGGAACTGCAACAGCATCAAATTCCATGGGAGCTGTCGAAACATCAGCTCTTATGCCTTCTCCATCAGCCTCGGCTGCAGGTGCAGCAATCTATTCCAAAAAAAAAAGGTAAAATTGACACTAAGGAACTAGAGTAACTAGGGGGAATCCATTTAGAGATTGAACTGCGCCACTCTGTCACTCTGATTGAACTCTGTCCATCAGCCTCACCTTTAGCCTTTTAACTTGCACAGTATTTCATTTTGGTCCTTTAATTTGCAGATTTTTTTCAGTCCTTTAACCCTAACATTAGAGGACCAAACTAAAGCCTTGTGAAAAGTGAGTACCAAGCTGAAAAAACCGTTGCCCTACTGTTGCTTTTTATTTTTATTTTTTTTGGGGGGGGGGGGAAGGCGGCAAAGGGACAAAAGCAGAACAAGATATATGCAGATCATAGAAAATACAGAACAACACATTAGTAAACAAAGAGTAGTAGGAACTATTTTTACATCCGTGTAATATTGTGCGATCAAATAAAATCTCCTTATTATCTTTTACTCTCCCCACCCAGTGGGACGAGGTTTTGTTGTTGTATTATCTTTTACTCTCTCTCTCATCGATTGTATATCGATGATCTGATGGCATACTTATCGCTGATCAGCCTCCTTATATTGTAACCCTTTTCATCTCTAAAATAATTAAGTTGCAGAGTGTTGGATGTGAATTAGATCGGGGCATGTATAGAAGCACTCATCAGGGAATGGAATCATCTCTGCTGGGCCTTCGTCCTTCCTTTGAATTCTTTTGTCTTGACGGGTGGGTTTAATGGCCCTTGCTTCCGTCTTAGGAAGTCCTCTCTCTTTCCGTAGGTCCATTATTCGATATAGTTACAATTGGTCTAATCCCTATTACTCCAGAATGAAGTCCAAGCCCTCACATTTAGGGATTCAAATAGACTCCTTTGGCCTTGATGATCCCCATTAGTGGAGTTCGTCTCTTTCTATTACTATTAGTGGAGTTCCCTTGCAGCCTTCTTGAGGCTTGATTCTTGGATCACGCACGAGCCCTATCTTTCAAGGGCACTGATTGAGGACCAGTAAACACCCTTTTAGAACAAGCTTAATAGCATCTCGTCCAAATCCTAATAGCTTTGTAGCTCTCTCTACGCTTCCTTCCTTACTAATTTTTTTTTTTCCCGAATGAAAGGGCTTCCTTCCTTACTAATATTCCTGGCTAGAGCAAGAAAAAAAGGTCATTCATCCCCTCTTAAGTAAAAGGCTGGAGAGACTTGACGACTTGAGAAGGAGTGATTGTCATGAGATAATCTCTTATGGCCTGGTGCACCGAATTGAATGAAATGAAATATAAAAAGAAAAAAGACTGAAGATAAGTAACTCTTAAGAAACCTGATTTTCCTCAACATGAACAGTTCCTTTTGTATCGTCCTTTTTTGCCCGTTTTGCTCTATCATTTGGTTTAACTTGATATTTAGATTGAACGTCAGGTGGCAAAAGTTCAAGTGGCACAACCCCTTCAATGCCATGGTCTGTAAACTGCAACCAACGTCAACCTAGTTCATTGGAACCCTATGAAATTTAGACAGATTACAACATTGGGAGTTAAATAATTTATCTTACCCTAGAAAATCCCTCCAAGTCTTGTCGGGCTGAGAACCGAAGACCTTTCCAACAATAAACCTGCATTTAAAAGAACCCAAAAAAAAAATCCTCAGCACGATTATTAGTGCATGATAACTTAAGTGAACCATTGTAAAATTCACAGTTAACCAATTTCATCATATATAGCTGTTCCAATTTAAAGCCACCTACATAGCTCCAAATGACAACTAATATGATAAGATCATGACAGCAAATCCACATAATTAACCAGTTAATTAATGCATGATAATATACTTCATAACCTACAATAACACACCTTATCCCACTAGGAAAGGTTGACCGTATGGACTACACAATGCCATCGTACTCTATTAACAACTAAATCTTTGAATAGATTGTTAACCAATAGATCTTACTCAATAACTTTATTGGGTGTTCTTTTCAATGTTGCATGTCAATAACCCTGCATATGTTTTATAACCAACCCTCAGCTTAAATAAAAGAGGATTGTGTTAGATCATCAACAACGAACGTAAAACTTTGTTGAATCTTTATAGCATGGGTTTATAAAATATACTACATAATCACTTCTACATATTTTCCAATGGAGGGTGTTTTAATAGAAAGAATAAAAATAGGAATTGAATAATATTTTGGAAATAGAAGGGAGGTTTGTATATTTTCAATAAAAATAAAGTAAAATCTGAGTAATTTACTTTAAAAAAAATCAGGACAAGCATGTCAAATCAAACAATGTTCAAAATAACTAATGAAATCCTTATCAGGGACCGACCCGATTATTCTTGTGGTGATATTCAGCTTCTATTCCCGCTGATGGATCCATCTGTAATTTTAAAATGCAAAGGATTCAAGATTGATAGTTAAAATGCAAAAGAAAGAAAGAAAATTTAATCCCAATATGAAGGGGGAAAATCATTATAACCAATTCCTCAGCGTTAAAGGAAAAGCGGAAAAGGTTGGATGAGAAAACTCAATGCACGCATTGAAGCTACATAAGGAGATAAGCAGCTTACATCTTCAGCCAGAGGTTTCCAGTACTCCGTAATGGAGGGAGTTTGGACACGCTGAGGATCAGTTAAAGCATTCTGATCATTCAAGAAAAAAATGTAAGTAATCAGTTGAATTGGCAGCAGTCCATCAATGCTATGACCAAAAGAAAGGGATTAATTAATTAAAGAAATAAATTTCTTGTTAATCGGAGAGAATAAATTTCAGTCCAAATGTACAATATACAATTGCACTTTTGAGATTCCATCTATGCATAGAGTGCAAAAGGAACATCAAAGGGAATTGACGCACCTGGCATATGGGCCAGCTAGGCAACATTTAATATAGTGAAACAAAACAACAGAAGTATGAACTACTGAGAAAGGGGCAACCACATGAAATGCAGTACAGGGATTGCAAATAAAGCCATAAATTACACCAACTCATATGATACTTCCATCTCTGTACTTTTTCTTGTTTTCTTTTGCCAGAAACTGTATGTTTCCAATTCATCTACTGATTCATATTGATGGTCTTGGCTTGTGTACTGCAGTGTCTTATACAATTCAAATTACAAAGCCCACAATTTTGATAACCATGGATTCATATAAAATGTGAAGGGTGTCGAGATTTATGTACATGCTTCAAAACCAGCTATCTAGCCAAAATCAAAATATGGTGGAGATTCCACAAAGCTGGCCTCTGCAGAATTAAATCCTCACTTTCTAACAACAGAAGAAGAAAGAAAGACATGGAATGATTCACATACCGGATTTTGATCTGCCCACCTCCACAACTGAGAAAGTTCTTTGTTGCCCAATCTATATCTTGGCCTACTGGAATTCATATGAAGAACATATCTGTTAGCAGACTGAGCACAGCATAGCAAAAGCACTCTTTATTTATGAGCCAGCACTCAGGCAGTCAAAAGGAAAGATGAAAACAACAAGAAAATGACAACAACGATCATGCTTTGAACGTGAAAAGTTGACCAAGAACTCCAAAAGATTAGGAGTCATGCAAGCATGCAAAGACCAAAGTCATGTGCAAATTGACTAACGGTATGTTTGCTATGTTGAACATGAATTATAATGGAATAGAAAGAGCAATGGATATGAGAATGGAATGAAATGACATCATCAAAATTTCAATAGGTATATTTTAGATAAGGAAATGAATCATTTTATTATTATGTCAATGGAAAAAATAAAGAAAGAATTGACTAAGGCATGTTTGGACTAGCAATGGTAGAAGTGGCTTTTTTCCAATCTAACTTCTACAAACTTAGGATTGCGTATAAGTTATATTTATGTTTGGACTGACTTATGTTAAAAAGTCAACTCGATAAAAGAACCTCGTTTGGATGACCAGTAAAAAAGCAAATTTAGATCTAAAATAACTAAAAAAGACATGAAACGTATTAAAAATAATACTTACATATGTATATGTATATTATATTTATATAATGTTATATTTTTAAGAGAAAAATTAGAATTAAAATTGGGGAAAGAGCCCATTGAAAATTTATTAAGCCATTCTCACTAATTAAATTTTTAATGGGAATGTTCCCCCAATTTCCCCTAAATTTTATTACTTAATATTTTTTTTCCAAAGTTGAGTTCTTCTTATAAATATCAAATCATTGGATCTGATGGAGTAACTTTATTTTTTTATCAAAGCAATGTAGGACCCACTCCAAGATTCTCATCTTTCTTCAAGGTCATTTTTCTCTCTCCCCATAATTGAAGTGAAAAGCACCCTCATCTTGGCTTATGCTTATACGCAATTTTTACCCCAAAAGTCAGATTAACTTGTATCATCCCATGTTTGCCTCTTCAATCGCATGGTTTCAAGGGGGAAAGAAGGTCCAACCACACATTAATGTCCCCTTTGGTATAGGTAAGTGGTTTCAAAGGAACTAGAACTGGGAGTGAGTTTTAAAACATGTTTAGTAGGTTAACGGAAGTGAGATATAATTTTTAATTAAAATGTGTAATTATCCTCACCACAAAAAACCATGTGTCCGCCACCATCGTTATCACTGTCATTATCGTCAAGGATTTGACTCACTTTCATACCCCGTCAGATGAACAAAACCGACCAGTCCAAAAGAAAAGGTAAAGGACAAAGGAGGTTTGAGCAATCTGAGCTAAAAAAGTAGAAGGGCTAAATGGAGAACCTGAAATCGATGGGCGAGAACCAGAAGAAGGGAAAAAAAGTAGCTTAATTGGAGAAAAAGGACGTGCACAGGAGATGTAAGGAACCTAAGCTAAACATCAAAGGGCTAGTGGAGAAAGGACATAGAGGAAGAAGGGTGGGATATTCTTCAAGCTCTTCAATGGCACTTTACCAATCCAAGCATACCCCCTCCACTGAGTTGGAGGAATCGGCTCTTAAGTGCAGACCAACGTCCATCTTAGATCTCATCCTTGCTCATCATCTCATGTCCCCTCCGCTATCGTCCTCATCGTGTGCCGTCATTATCATCTTCTTGCTCGTCGTGTGCTGTTGTTGTCACTGTCATCATAGCGTGTGCCATTAGTCTCACCGTCACCATTGCTTTGTGCAATCATCCTCATGGTGGTTCTGGGTGGGTTTTAGAAGAAAGGTGGAGAGGGCAAAAATCTCAAAACCTCGGTTCCATGGAACTAAAACTGGGTTCTCATGAAGGTGGGTGTCAAGGAATTGAGTTGCATCAATTTTGATGGAAGTGAGGGTTCCATGGAAGTGGAATCAAGCAACCAATGATCCAAATGTTAGGTTCCACTTCCCACCCTCACTTCCATGCTACCAAACGGGGCACAAGTGAATGCTTGGACTAATTTTTTTAAATGATTTTAACGAGTTTCAAGTAAGTATGTAAAAAGAGTTGTCTCGACTTATGTGAAAGTACTTTTTTAAGTACTTTTGGGGGTTCCCAAAACAAGCACTAAGTTGCCATTAATGTTTAAACACGACATAAATATATATTCCCAAATAAAGCCATTTTTAATGCCAAATTCTACTTGCATGAAATTGATCTTTCTTTTATTTCCTTTTTCTATTGCAGTATAGTATTAACTTGTAAACGAAAGAAAAAATAATTGATTGTGCTCTTAATTAATGTATCACTAGTCAATTAATGCAATTGTTTAATACGGATCATGTTATCCCTAGTTCCTTCAGCTACAACGTTATTCCTCTAGCTCACTAATGACGAGTGCATGTGCCACAACAAAGACCATGTCAAGTCTAGCATGTGAGAGAAAGATCAATTTACCAACTAACCTATAGTGCTCTTCTTTGTAAATTGGTTCTCCCATGTCTTCAGACTTTTTCCTTACTTATATGGGATTTATCACTCGAACCCTGTTTGGTGGGAGGTATTATGGCGTTGAGACTGGAGAAGCAAATTTTGTCATGTTTGGCATCAATCCTCAAGCAATCTTGGGATTACTCAAGACCACTTTTCATGGGATTACTCAATAACACTACCCCCCAAGGGATAGAAAAAACAGTCATAGGATTGGAAATATTAAGCCGAAATTGCCCCTCACCCATCTCTCTCTATCGTCCCTTTCATCTTCCTACCCTACTGGCTACATCTACCAACAATGCCATCTTCCACTATGGCGATATCCTTCCTCCATCATGTCTTTCTTCCCTTCATGGATGAGTTGGAACGGCAACTATTAAGGAGAAAATGGTGGAAAATCATTTGAGGAGATTCAGATATGTTCAAAGAAGTTCATTGAAGGCACTGGTAAGAAGGGTGGATTAAGCAGAGTGGAGTCCTTTGAAAAGGGATATGAAAGACCAAAGTGCACAGTTAAAGAACTTGTAAAGAGATATCTTTTAGTTAATAATTTATCCAAGGATATGATCTATGATAGATTACAATGGCGGCATGTAATCCATGTAGACGACCCCACCTAATTAGACAAGGCTTTGTTGTTGTTTTCTTTGATAAAAAAGGTAAGGTAATATGGTATCTTGATGTTACAATTACATATTTTGAATAAAAATTAAATCAGCTTTCTCATGGTATACCAAACATGTTTTAAAAACTCATAACTAGTCCCATTTTTGTTCCCATTCCCTTAAAATTCATTCCCTGTACCAAAGTGTTTGTTCAATTGAGTCTTTCACAACACACTTAGGATTGTTTTTCCAACAACACCAATTGCGAAGTAAACCAACTCTAATACAAATGATATATGGTAGAATATTTTATTGTAGAATAATACTTAATCCATGTCATATCTTCTACATCTATTCATCTCCCTATTTATACAAATGGGAGGGTATGGCTCTCAAACAGCTAACAAACACCGAATTTACTACTACTTCCATGTAATTAGTGTGTGCACAAACACGTGTGTTGTATTTTATAATATAAAAATATATGCACTTTTTCTCATATTTAGAGTAGGCCCCAAGCAATGCACGAAGCCCAAGATGAGCTGCCGCTATTCAAACTTAGAAGCAATGTAGCTACTCGTGCTATATTTTATATTGATAATGTATGTTATGCTACTTTTTTCCTGAAAGTTCTAAAATACCTTTAACCACAAAGTTGTCACGACTCACGACAAAAACTAATTTTTCAAATAATAAGCATACCGCTTTTTAGCCCCATCTTGTACTGCTTTCTTCTCCATTGGTTGTTTTTCATATGGTGGGCAGCCATCACGTTTCCACCATACCTAAAAAATAAACATCGTATATTTCATGAAACTGTCAACAGAAGTACTTAACCACTTTAGGTCATAAACTGCAAATCCAGTGTTTCCGTCATTCTGAGGAAGACTTTGGGGGGGGGGGGCGGATTATAAGCAAGCTTACCCAATTCTTTTCTCGTTCCAGCATATGCTCAATTTTATGAAGAAATGCTCTCCCTCTGGGTGGAGTTAGCTCAAGAAGCTTTCTAACACGCTCCTCACATGATTTTATCTCTTCTTTCTGAAATAAATCAGGAAATATATTGCATCAAGTAAACAGCAAGTGCTAGCAATTCATTAAGTTGGACTTGACAGTACACAAGGTGGCAAAAACAAAAAAGGAACAAATGGCGAACTAAACAGTTTTTCTCCTCCGTCATATAAACAGTACTAACCATGCTTTCAGATGGCAAATCCTTGTCACCTTTTCCAGGGGCCTAAAAGCAAGTAAAATAGCAATCAGAAACTAATAATATGGATTACATACATTAGTAGACTATAATTAGAACATTCTAGGCCTTCACTTAATAGATTAAGCATTTTTAATGAAATGGCCCTCAAACTTCTATGATTAAGTAGTCAGGACTCAAGTTTGACACTTGCAGCCAATCATCTCCTGATTAGAAATTAAATTTCAGCACAATGTCTGGGACAGTGATTTGCCCATTCTTCAAGCAAATGAAGGCCTTCATGTGAAAAGGACTCTTGGAAGGTCTTCACTTAGGATTTGGGGAGGAAATGATACTTGACACAGTGAAAGAATCTCTACACAGTGTAGTCTTCAGAAAATTATTACCTTCAAATAGTCAAAGTGTAGTCTTCAGAAAATTATTACCTTCAAATAGTCAAACAATATGAGACACTGGACAAGAATATGGCGTCGAAAACTTGGGTCTTTTAACTATATGGCGCCACCACCAGAAAACATGGGAAAAACAGAGAAGATTTAGATTCAGGGAAAAAGCAGCATCCTAAAGAATCAAAACATACATTTTTATCATAAAGCATCAACTCTACATCAAATTGTGTACCTCTAGACCCATTAGCTTACTGCTAGTAAGATATTTTATGCTAAAATTAGCTGACTCTTCCTCCAAATTATTAGCATCTCCTTCTTCATCACTTAAAGGTTGCGCTTCAAAAGTATTCAGCACAACCTATATATCAAGAAAATTTATAATGAAAAAAAAAAGTCAAAAACAGAGAAAAAGGTTGTAATTAGAGAATAAGCATAAAACAAATATAAAAATAAATATAGGACTACCATTAAGCTAGATGTGAATTTCTGCCACTTTGTTGTAGCAAGACTCAGAGAATTAGGATTAGAAAAATATTCCTGCACCGAGAAAATTAAAACACACATAAACTCCAAGGATTTCTTTCTACGGCAAATGGCTAAAGAATCTAAATCTTCTCATAATATAACCTAAAGGACCTCTCATAAGAAACTCCATGTCAAGACACCAAAAGAACAAAGGTTGTACTTGCTCCCTTAATGACTTAAACGTCAACTTAGAATGTCCCCACCAACTCTCACTGCCTACTCATTCCCTCATTTGTCATTGTCATTTTGTTTTCAAGTTTTATCGGGTTGGGCCATTCAGGCCCATCAACATCACCACTGAAACATCGGTAAAAGGCAACTGCCATAAACACCTCTTCCTAACTCAACTCACATAGCATGCTAAGCCAGCAATTTTCATTCAGCAATTATTAGAGGTGACCACATTTTGTGATTTAAATTGCAATGCATGCAGGTCAAATATTGTTCATAAGCAAACTATATCCAGTTGGAAGCGAGTAAAAGACAGCTTTCAAGAACCATATTTCAGGGACACGACCTACCTGTAAGCTCCAGAAAGTCTTATAAAAATTGAAATCTATAGATATACCTGGAATAAAAGGGAAGGGAAAAGGGATGAATAAGAGGTTGGAATCAAGTGAGCAACTGAGGCACTCATGTTAAGAAGAAATTAGAAATGAGGAAGCCAAGATGTGTATCAAGGATGCACCTTCAGGAGGTTCTTTCTCATATTTTGTTTCATTTGATGTGTTAAAAACTCCTTTAATATTTAAGGCTGCAGAAATTTATCAAGTAAATCAGTGAAAGAACTCAGGTAAGTAATCGAAACCTAAACTGGATAGATTTACATATATGTACCTGAACGCTCGGATAGTGGGAAGAAATGAGCCAGAAATGTGAGAATTCTTCCACAAAAGACCACATCATTTGCCTGTTAACATGAAAACCAATATGTTCAAATTGAGTTATTCATGTTGAAATTTGTTGCACAGAGCCTTGTATCATATTGGTTTTCACATAAATTTTAAAAGTATCATAAAATAACCCAGTGTTTGGCTCGGGGTTTCTTGAAGGGAGGGGAGCAGGGTATCTTGTTTGGTTGGGAAAATCAGAGGGAAGAGATCCAACTTTTTTCCCTCTCCTCAACTCCCCACCAATTTGGGGTTTTTTAAAAGGGAGGCAAAATTTGTGACCAATTTATCCTTACTAACTTTGAAATATTCCAAAAATACCCATGCTAAAAAGAAAAGCATCAGGCTCTCACTCTCTCTTCTGACCCTCCAGCTCCAGCCTCTGTCTCAAGACTCCGCTCATTCTCTCTCAGTCCATCTCCAGCCTTTTCCATCTTCTGACCACTCAATCTGACCTTTTTCTCCAGCACTAGATATTGCCACCACATTCTATTTAATCCTTTTCCAGATTTAAGATCTCCACTTCGTGTCTATTTTGTTTTTTCTTGTATGAATATGTAGCTCGTCAGATTTATGCTCTCCAATCACATTCTTTCGTTCTTCTGGATTGGGGAGAGTACATGATGGTGGTGCTTTGATTTATATGTAGGTATGTTTATTTCTTCTTAATTCATGAGAGGGAGATTTTTTTAATTTTATTTCTTTCATTTTTTATCCATACCCATTTCTCATCTAATGACAACTTGATTCACCATCTTATTTGCCCAAAAAAAAAAAAGCTTACAGTACAAAAGGATGAATGATAACTTCTTCCCAGAAAAAAAAATCAAAGAAAGTTAAAAAGAAAAACTATCACACTGGTATAATGGCAAACTTCCTTCTTTCTAAACAGACAGTTGAACCAAACAAGGTATCATTAAAATCCCTTTCTTCCTCCTCTCCGTTGAACCAAACAGACAGTGTATAAGCAAGGAAACTGTCAGTTTTTTTTCTTCATTAAATCTAAAGAGTTGACTGATTTCACTTGCTAAGAATTTAGGTTGATGATGTATAATGGAGAGATTACAGGAATAACATATATAGTAAACTTTAACAGAGACGGTAAACTGGAAATGGAAAATAGTGTTCACAGACAGTAAACTAACTCTCATGTTTTAAATCTTAAGGATGCTATGATCACTACTAGGATTCAATGTACCTTTGACAACCGGCGAAGAAGCTGATTGCAGGTCCTCAACATCACAAGTTTACCCCGAGCAAAAAGCTCTTGCTGTATGTGATGCAACCATAATAAATCCAGACAAATACAGGATCACAATATGGTAGCTATGAAATACATGTTATAAAAGTAAAAGAGATAGTAACAACCAAGAAAGAAACTGTATAACATATAAACAATACTCACCTTTCCTAAAATATCTTGTTTACTCTCAATATACCCAAAAATGTCTTTGCAGTTTTTCATTGTAGACATTTCTGTCAGGTCTTCCA
>JANTPZ010005433.1:0-34850 GCA_025593235.1 Vachellia pachyceras
ATTTGTAGAAATACAGTTTAGTCACTTCCAAGAGCACTATTGATCATTACCACTCGGATTTAATTCACAACAATCAGATATGAAAGTTAATCAACTACATAAACTCACTGGTGCTAATATCATTCAAGAAGCAAATCCCCAAACTAATATCATTAAATCCAACCAAATGTTCTGATCGTGAATTAAAGAAAGAATGAAACCACTTTACACTCTCAGATGTTTTATCATGTTATCATAGATCAACAGACAGAATTGAGAAGCATAATGGGAAACAGGTAACTCCCTGCACAAATATAGCTCAGGCTCAGTTTAGGTTCTTGGGAAAGCAAGGGGAGAATCAGCAGGACATTGAAGCAAGAACAACAACAGCAGCGGTGATAATCTGAACGCTACGCATCACCCTCTTGGACTCTGGTAGCGGCTATGTGTTTAATGTCGAGAACTTGAGGCACGAAAGGGTGGAAAGTTGCTGTGGTAGGAGAGAGTGGCTGAAAATAAAGGGGTGAAGTTCCAAGTGGATGAGCGCTCAGTTGGACTTTTGGATCCTCATAGCAGCAGCTTGTAGTGAAAGCCCACTGTTAGAATCAAATCTAGTCAGAATAAGGAACAGTGGTCTTGAGTGAATAAGCCCACTGTTGGAAGAGTGAAGTGGCTGATGAGGCAGGCGAGAGATCTGGATAATGGAGATTGATGGATCTTCAACGAGTTTGCCGACTGAATGTGGTGGAGGTCATGTTGTCCAGAGGCAAAAAGTGGTTCTGGAGGATGGAGTGCAGTAGTGGAAGCTGCAAAAATCTCTGCAGCTGAGGTGAGGTGTCGCCAGGAAAAGTGTTATCCCCCGGATAAAAGATTACACTCTGGATAAAAAAGGATGGTATCTGTTCTGCTGGACCAAGAAAAATGCTCTCCGTTGGCTTCCAACTTTTCAGCTGTTCATTTTCGGTTCCCTCCTAACAGAATTAGTTGCATCCGTTTTTTTCTTTTCTTGTTGGGCTGATCCTACTCAATTAACTATGTTGCTTTCAGTTCCTTTAAGCCTCCAATGCGCAGCGTTCCAATCACTCCTGTACATATTAGCAAGCCACCAAAATTGACGCATTTACAATAATAGTCATTTATAGAAAGTTCAAAGGAGTGATTAAAATGACTCAAAATTAGCAACTATTTCTTTTAATCTCTCATAAACACAATTAACCTCTAATTGGTATATTTATGCTCAAATAAGGTCTCTATATGTTCCTATTGAGTACAATTAAACCCTACAAAATAGTGATTTATCATATACTCTAGATTAACAGGTTAAAATTTAAATATATTTATTTGGGTAATTACATGCTCGAAAACTTAAAGAATGGATTGGCCACTCTAGGTCGCTTGTGTCAATTAGTATTTTCTAGTATTAGAATTAATATTTTAGTTTATATTTTCATTATTCGTATTTGATTTGCTCAACTTAAATGAAATTTAGATTTCTAGTGCCTATTTACCTATTAAATTGAGTCTCTGTGGGATTGACTTTGATTTACCATATATTATTTTCACGACCCATACACTTGCGGTGCATAATTAACTTTTGGTAGTATCAAGTTTTTGGCGTCGTTGCCGGGGATTCAAGGCAATTGGTGATTAGAATTAGAAATCTTTTAGTAGTTTAAGTTTGAGCTCTGTAAATATTTTTTTATTTTTTCAATAAAAATTAAAAAATGGATGATTCACAACATTTAATTGACTCAATTGATAACAGATTGTCAAACATTTGTTATTTGAAATGCATTTGGATGAAATGAGGCAAAGGGAAATAAATGCTGGTTGGGTGGAAAATATTGATTCTTATCAATATAACTACTTTTCTTGTGTTTATTGTAGAGACAATCATTTATATAAGCATTGCCCATTTAGCATAACCACTGAGTATGTAGGAGAGGATTTCACTAGGAAGCAATCTTATTTTGATAATTCTTTTAATCCTGGTTGGAATTTAGAGCAACAAGAGTCTTGGGAACCACATCTAGAGTATTATTCAAAAGAAATTACCCCATGTTACGACTACTACCCACATGTTGAGGAAAGCACCCTAGAATCCCACATAGAAAGAAGATTTGAGAGGCTTATCAATTTATTAGAGAAATTTAAGGATGACCAAGACAAATATACTACTAATTCTGAGTCGCGTATTCAAAGTATTGGAGTATATGTGAGTCAAATGTCAAAAGATATTGAAAAAATAAAGAAACAAAACACTTTCAATCATATTTCCTCTTTGAGTAGCTTTAATGATTATTATTGTGAGGAGATTGAATAAAGGAAATTACAAGAGACTAAAGATATTTTTGGGGATGGATATAAGCTTGAAATCAGTTTAGATGAGGGTAGTGAGTGTCTCGAAAATTTTTCAACTGTGGAGCCTAATATAGGTGATTTTGATGTTGAAGTTGACAAGGAGATCCCAGGAGTTGTTGTACATGATTCTCCTATTAAAGTTTTGGCTCCAATTAGTGGAAATCAAATGGATTTTATTGGTTGTTCTAAATTCTTAGAAACTTCTATCTCTGTTTGCAAGGATATGCAATTTGAGTTTTCTTCAAATTTAGTAAATGCATGTATTCCGAGATTGCTTATGGTTGAGGAAGTACATATAATTTTGAAACCTTGTTGTTTGAAAAGAAATGAAGGCAAGTTGATTGAAGTGTTTGATACTTATGATTAGTGTTTGTGTTAATAAGTCTAGTTGAAGACTTTAGATCAAGCGCTTCTTGGGAGGCAACCCAAGTTTTAGTCATTTATCTATTTATTTTCTTTGGTAGAAATTTTTGGTTTTTTCTTATTTTGTAGGACTCTTGCACGCCTGGAGGATGTGTCGCTTGGTCAACAAAGCTAAGAAGTATGTCAAAGTGCATCTCACAAATAAGTAGGGAAGTATTCTTCTTCTTTTATGTGATTAATGTCTTTTGGTTATTGATCACATGCTGCTATTACATAATTATTGCTTACAAGTTGAAAATGCATATGATGAATATTAGATTATGTCTCCTATTTAGAGTAGTGTCACTTGCATGTTTTGCTTCATTAGACTTATATAAAGTTGTCCTTTTTACATTTGCATATGGTTAAAACTTTTATAATTCTATTAAACATGCAAATGTAATGCCAAGTTTGGGGATTGACAGTTTCTTTCTTCCTCATCTTCATGACTTTGCTTTGAGTTCTCACAATGAGGACAATGTGATATTTAAGTGTGGGGGTGAAATGATGAGCACTAATGTTGCATGGCTTGTCCACAAGTTTTCTTTGGAAAAATTTGAACTATTTTTAAGCTTGAATTTACTTGTGAACATCGTCAAGGTTGAATTGATTTGAATTTGAAAGGATAGAGTTTGATTAGGAATCAATTCTATCTTCTTGGAATGTGAGTGAAGAGGCAAAGAATTGTGCTTGGGTATGTGACTTTAGGATGTCAAAAATATAACCATAGTGAGGAAATTGAGCCTTCAGATCCATTGATTTTAAGAGGGAGTACATTCATTGTAGTCTTATCTTTAGAACTTGTCTTGAATCTCTTTTGAAACTTATAGTGCTTGTTGCATACACAAAGATGATTTAGGCATTCAGTTTTATACACAATTTGGCCAAATGTCTAACCTGATCATGTGAATCCTTTGCATAACCCATTTGAGCAAATCGTTTGTCCTTAAAAGAAAAAATATCTGATTTGATACAATTCTTCCTTATTCATATCTACAAATCCTTTACTTTAATAAGTGCTTGGTATTATACTTTAGAAAATAGAGTGAAGGAATTGAAAAAAAAAAAGTAGGGAACAAAGAAAAAAAAAGACAAAAAATGAAAAAAGGTGAAAAAAGAAAAAAAGTAGTATGTGCTTGAGAAAAAAAAAGAAACGAAAAAAAGGAGAAGCATGAGAAAAAAGAGAGAGAAAATGAGCAGTTGTTCCCAATAAGTGTGATATTCCTTCATTCTTAAAATGTTTGGCACTGATTAAAGTATCCCATCATAATCTATTTTATTTTCTTTATCCCACCTTATGCATTACAACCTTAAGAATGTCCTTTTGATTTGTGTATGCAATGAGACAATATAGTGGAGATTGAGATGATAAACAAGCCTATGGTAGATGAGTTATTTTGAGTGGAAATGAGTGAAACACAAGCCCCTAAGGATAGTGAGAGAAGAGTGCAAACACTTGACCAGTGAGGGATGTTCTATGGTTATTTGTCTTTGCCTAAGGATTTGGCTTATATCTACTATTTCTGAGAGGTACAAAAGATTTCTATGAAAACGAAATCATTGAAAATTCGAATTACTTCATACATTGTGATCTTTGCTTTAAAATCTTGCTTCCATAATCTTCATTGATTATCATAAATTTGAAATCTTGAGGACAAGATTTGATGCAAGTGTGGGGGTGTGATAACTCTCTAATTTTTAGTTTATTTGATATATATTTTTGAGATATTTGGAGAGTTATCAATATAAATTTAAAAGATTCTGAGTTTAAAATAGAAAATCTATCCGATAGTGCATTATCTTAAGGATTCATTGTTTTAAAAGATTGAGTTTAAAATAGCAAATATATGCATTATTCTATATATTCATTAAATCATAACAGATAATAATAATTTAAAACTTTTATTAATCTTTTTTGCTATTTTGTTTTACTTCCTTTTATTTTATTATCTTATTATATTTTTTAGGAAGTAATCCAAAGATAATATCTCATCAAATCATGAAATACAGAAAGGATAAAAGAAAAACAAAAAAGAAGAGAGAGAATATTGAAGGGAAGGAGCATCACGTCTATATATACCCACAAGCAACAATCAAGAAGGAAGGACGCGGAGCACATTAATAGAATCATGCTACGGAGACGTTCAGGAAGGCACACGCTAAGAACAATTGAAAATAAAGTGAAGGAACGCGCACAGATTCTGGGATTTGACACAAGCATGCATAAGACGCAGAGCAAGAAGCAACGTAGTGGAGAGAAAGATAATCAGGAAGGAAGAGGAAAACACCAATCACTCTATTATTTATTTTCTTTCTTCCTTTTCTTGATGCCTTTCTTGAATCTTGATATCATTATGATGTGTTTGATTAAAACCATGTGTGGCTAATTTTCTTTAGATCTAGAGTAGCTATGAACTGATTTAAGAATTTGAGCATGTTTGAACCATTTATTTATATTTAATTTTAATTGTCTTTTGCTTAGTGTCTGATCAACATAAAGTATGAATATGGGGAATTTAGATTAACCTCGGAAGGGGGATCTTAATTGGACCTTTAAACTGAGTAATGTGAGATTAGAATTTATTTCTAATTTGCCTTTAGGATAGGAATATACCTACGGGGACTCATATAATCATATTAGAGTGAGATTGTTCGAGTTAATGCCTTTTGAATAAGCTATTTAGGAATAATAGTTTTATTTGAGAGAGGGCTGTAGATGATCGGAAGACGCTATATCTATTTATACTCTAGATTAATAGGTTAAAATTTAAATATATTTATTTGGGTAATTACATGCTCTAAAACTTAAAGAAGGGATTAGCCATTCTAGGTCGCTTGTGTCAAATAGTATTTTCTAGTATTAGAATTAATATTTTAGTTTATTTAAGTTTATATTTTCTTTATTCGTATTTGATTTGCTCAACTTAAACAAAATTTAGATTTCTAGTGCCTATTTACTTATTAAATTGTGTCTTTGTGGGATTGACCTTGATTTACCATATATTATTTTCACGACCCGTACACTTGCAGTGCATAATTAAATTTTGGTAGCATCATACCTCTTCTTCTCATTGTCAAGGTTGCCCATCTCCCTAAACTTACACCATCTTCAATCATATGAGATAGCTTTTCCATACCTAGCACAAAAAATAAGGAGATAGTGGGTTTCCTTGTCTTAGTCCTATTGAGGGCCAAAACTCTTCCCTTTTCTCTCCATTCCACAAAACAACCATTTTTGGTGAGCTTATACACATCAAAATTACTTCGATGATCTTTTCCTCAAATCCAACTCTCTTAGCACTTTCTCCATAAAAGCTCCATGACATTTTATCATAAGCGTTCTCCAAATCTATCTTCACAGCCATATATCCTCTTTTTCCATTTATCCTACTCATATTGTGTACCATTTCTTTTGTAATTATTATATTGTCTTGAATGCTTCTCTTTGGTATGAAGCTAGCTTGATAGGGGGAGATTATTCTATCCATAATTGATTTCAGCCTGTTAACTAAGATTTTAGTTAAACCTTTGTACAACACATTACACAAAGCTATTGTCCTGAATTGACTTACCACTTCTGGCTTTTCAACTTTTGGAATCATCACCAGCAAAGTGCTGTTGATTTCTGCAATTCTCTCAGGCCTTCTCCACAATTCCTTGATGAATTTAATTATAGAATCTCCCACTGTTCACCAATTCTGCTGGTAGAATAAAACTGGGAAACCATCCTCTCCTGGTGCTTTTAGGCTACCTATATTGAAAAAGGCATTTTTCATCACAATCATTTATCCTTCCCCACTTGTGTTGAGTCTGTTTCCACCTCCTATCCATTTTGTCTTCTTCAAACAGCTTGCTATAAAATACTTGGAAGAGGTCAACAATTTCCTTTTCATCATCCATCCACTCTCCTTCGCTATTTCTCAACATTTTTATTCTATTCCTTTTCCTTCTTATTAGAGTTTTTGTGTGGTAATACTTCGTGTTCCGATCTCCTTGTTCAATCCATCTCCCCCTAGACTTTTGGTACCACTTTATTTCCTCTTATAGTAGAGTGTTGGTCAACTCAAGTTCCAATTCCTTTTCAAGCTATATAAGGAAAAGGTTCATTCTTCTGTCTAAGCTTTGTTGGATTCCATACAATCTGTTTGTCAATCTTTTCTTCTTTTGCTTTATCCTCCCAAAAACTTCTTTGTTCCGAGTCTTGAGTTCAACTTGCAACTGAAGTAAATTCTTATATGTTTCCTGGTTCTTTTTCCAACTGTTTTTCAGCACCTGTACAAACTGGTCACTCATTTGCCATGCTGCTTCAAATCGAAAAACTCTATTTCTACAAGTAAATTTTTCTGGAAATAGATAAATTGCAATGGGGTGGGGGTCTGAACAGATTCTTGGTGCAACTCGAATGTCTACGTCTTCAAATCTGCATTGCCATTGAGAATTTATTAGGCATCTATCCAATCTTTTACATACTCTATCTAAACCCTCCCATTTTGGATTTTTCCATGTAAAGAAGGGTCCCTTTGCACCAGTATCTATTAATTCGCAGTCATGGATCCACTCATTGAACCTTCTACAACATGCTTCATTCACTTTTCCTCCTCCTTTTTCACTCTAATGGGGTTTTAATCTCATTAAAGTCCCTAGCTACAATCCATGGTTCCTCAATTTCATCTGCCAATATTTTTAGTTTACCCCACAATTGTTGCCTGTGGTCTGCATGTGGACTTCCATATATCGCCGTGATCAAACAATTAGTTCACCAGTTTTAACTTTGCAGTGAAGGAATTGTTTATCCCTTGTGATCTCTTCAACTTGTGCCACACCAGTTTCCCACAATATCCATATTCCTCCTGAAAATCCTTCCGCCTCTACCCTTATAGAGTTGCTAAAACCCCAATTCTTTATGGTTCTTGATGCTCCCACTTATTCTTGGCTCAAGTATAATTACTATCTCCAGTTTATATTTTTGCTTCAAGTTTTTCAAGGCAGCTGCAAAGCCTTTGCTAGCTGCTTCTCTACTATTCCATATTAATATTTTCATTTCAAAATATTAAAATGAATTTAGAGTATCATTTACCTCAAGCATCCTCAGACTTCTTCTTCAATATTCATCTCTGAGCACTCTATTGTATCAATCCTCGGAATAATCTCTTTCTCCTGGATCTATGTCCTCTTTCCTTCTTCTTTGTGTTGCTCCCACATTTGGCTTCATATTTTCTTTCCCCCATCTTCTTTATTCCTGCCCTTCATACCTTCCCCAGCTTCTCTTTTTGGGGATCTCTAGGTGCCCATCTATTTTTACAATATCACTACTACTCTGCTCCATATTATCTTTTTGAATTACACTTTTCGACTTTCCCTCCTTCTCCATTCTAAGCTCCCATATACGATCCATTCCATTGTGATTTTGATTCACATATTTCCTATCAGCAATATGTTTTTCTGCAATTTCCTTTCCTTGCTACTTCTTTTTTTGTCTCATCTGGCTCTTTTCCCAACTTTTACGAGGCTCTTGTTGCTTTGTAATATCCATTGGCACTCTATGATGCCCCTCCTTTTACACACTTCTTGCTTCCAAATCAGGTTCTTCAATTTCTAACACTAAGAACCTGGATTCCTTGGGCACATTTGGAGCGTAATTCTCTATCCTTCTTGGCCTCCTCATTTTTTGCACTGTTCTCCACAACTCTTTCTGACCCACTTCTGCTTGCTTCTCTCCCTCTTTGGTCTTTGCTTACTCTCTTCTCTTTTTTATGTCTTCACACTGTTCTGTGGAGTGCCCATATCTTCCACATTTTCTACATAGCAAGCCCATGCTTTCATATTTGATGCTGAAAGACTTCCGCTCAACCTTAAATTCTGGTACCAAGGGTTTCATCAAGTCCAACTCAACACACATTCTTGCAAACTTCCTCTAGTCCTCTAAGCTGATGGACATCCAGTCTGATGGACATCCAGTTTCCCATATTCAACAAAATGTTTTATCAAACAGTGGTGCCGGAAGTTTTGGGAACCTCACCCAAGCCACCATTGACTCAATTTTCTCATTTTTTGATCAAAATCTGGTTTCCATCTAGCTACATTCAGATAAGCATCCATTATTACCCATGGACCTCCACTTAAGGCCTCCATATAGTCCTCCATGCTCTGAAAACTTGCGAGGAAGAAATCATTCTCTAAATCAAAAATTTCAATCTCACCTTTCCGTTGCCAAATTTGCTTCAATTTCTTTACCATGAAACTGTAATTTGGATGTCTTCCCATCAGCTTCACGATCAATGTTCTCCTAAAAGGTTTCAGTAGTCACTCCTGCTCCTTCTTTGCAATTCTGAATCTCGGACACAATGGGTTAGATATATCCACATCAATTCCATCATTTGTATTTAGGACTTTCATGAAGTCCCTCCCTCCTCTGTAATCTTCTTTTTCGTTTTCATCCTCACTTCTAGCACATTCCCACCATCCTACCTTTGCGTTCATGTTGTGCATTAGCGATTCCCTATACGACTTAGGAGGGTCTTGCTCCTGCTCTTGGTTCATCCATTCTTCAGCTCTTTTTGCCATTGTCTCTCTTCCAGTGAATTCGTGTTCATCCATTCGTACCTTTTTCTTTCGTCTATTTGGGTCATCCTTATCATCCTCCATTTCCCTCCAAAACTTCTGTTGCTCCTCACTAATCCTTTTCGCAAGGTACGCTCAAGGATTCACTCTGTATCCTCCTCTGCAATGGGCACCGGAGGTCTCTCACACTCAACATTGCAGTGGGTGGCAGATTTCTCCTGAGGAGAAGCCCTAGCAGAGCTCTGCTATCGACCCGGCCTATCGATTAAATTGCAATTTTACTTCTCGGGTTCTTTTTATAATCAACAATTGCCCAAACCATACAAAACAAACTAATGGTTAAAATTAGTTAAAAACAATAAATGTGTAAAATTTTAATTTTTTAACCATACTCAGATTTTTGAAGATGATGAGTGTGAAGGTGAATGCATAAAAAAGAAAAGAGAGAGAATGAATGTGTCAAAGATATAAAAGAGACATATAATTAATAATTGGACTAAAAAAAAGGAAAAAGTGCATCAAATTTTTAGAAAAAAACCAAATTGTTGGTTATATAAAAGACCATCCCGTAAGAAAAAATGTTGCTTATAAATAAAATCGGGAGAGTAATACTTTTTCAACGATCAGGTTAATCTTGGATGTTCTATTCCGGTTGGAACATATATTACACCTTAAGGCTTAAGCCATTATTTTCGTTGGTTTAATAACATCCATTTTTCAGTACGTTGAAAAAGTAGATTTGACTAGCAAACCTGTGCAACTTCATCATGTAAACTACCAGTCAAAATCGAAATGCCAATAAAATACCCAATCCAAGCATGGGACTTATCACAGAATCACAACAGAGATTGGTCTTCTGGTTTATATATATTGCACAAATCGAAGTTGACAAATTAGTTAAAGGTCTAACTGTGTATATTTCTAAGTCATTTTAGACATAAATTACAAAACAATGTCTTATTCCAAGGTGGTTCTCCTTTGCGCAGCCATCAAGGTATGTACGACAACTGTTTAGTGTTCATTTGGATTAACAATAGAAGCTACGTTTTCAACATGATTTACGATTAACGGGACAAGTATGTAGTGGAGGGTCATAGCATGAGAATTCTTCAAACAAAGAACAAAGTGTGAAGCAGGGAACCCAAGCTCAAGGATGGAGGTTTAACGTCTCAGAAGAACTATTACAGGGCATTGGAGGCCCAATAACAAGAGTAAGACTAAAACTATGAAGGAGGCCCGAATTTCCTTATAACAATACTTAAAGAGTTAGAATACATTCATTTGGAAGAGTCATCCTTTAAGATGACCAACAAAAGCCAAAGAATGGTGATCACATTTTTATAAGCCACATAGGTTGGTGTTTAAGGTCCATGCAGTGTCCAGATTGAAGAATTCACTTGACACACCATGTAACAAACATGTGCCTTGAAGGAGGAGAATAAGTGATGTCCAAAAGCACTCAAGAAGCATCTAGAAGACATCTTTATACACCAAATTAGATGCAATTTTGTTTTAAAAATATAGTTTCCTATTTTTGTTTGCATTAAATAAGACCGTTTGATCAAAAATTGTTAATTTACTTCAAATTTCAGTAGTTTCCTTATTTTGTTATGCTTGAATTGTGCCAATCAAATCAATCAATCTCATAAATGCATCATTATATCATTTATGGATTAAGGTTTCGCATTCTAGGGTATTCTATGGTGGCCTTTATACAGGCTACATTTTTTTACTGAATTTTCATATTTGAATGATAATTGTTTTGAGAATTATATTATCTTGTGAGTTTTTCTTGCATCTTTGTATTCTCATACGAATACTCTGACAGTATCAAAGGCTGATCATTTTTGTAGTGTCTTCATGGTTAGAGTTGTAAGAGACAGGTCCTCTTAATGTCATACCTACACTACCAGAAAAATGCCATTTAGTGACGGAAAAAATCCATCGCTAAATAGCTATTTTCCATCAGAAAATTACGCGACCCTCGTTTTAATGATAAAAAATAACCATCTAGCGACAGATTTTCCATCGCTAAATAGCATTTTTCTGGTAGTGCTATGACCATCATCCTGGTTTTCTCACTTATTAATCCTTCCCCAATCTTATATCAGTATGTGAGAGAAGTTATATCATGACTTACATGAACGTGCTTTTCTAACACCATGGCAAACAAACCCTTAGTCATAGGAATACCAATAATTGAAGGGAAACTTTTTTCTTTTAATTAACAAATGCTGTTAGTCCATTTGGTGAGAGAATAGCTCATAAGAAAAAAGTCATGATTTTAAATTCCGTTGCCAATACACTTTGTTGGTAGGTGTTATGTAAGTTATTGTTGAATCCGGAGGTATACCTTGACACCGGCGAGCCCCTCAGCTCACCTAAACTCTTACATGTATCCAGAAAAAGAAAACTAATAGATTGGACTTGCCAATTCATCTTGTAAACTGGTCAAAACTGAAATAATACCCATACAAGAAAAACTCAATCTCCACTAATAAAACAATATCTTATTCAATTTAAGCTGGTCTGATCACAGATTCACAGCAATGGAGATCAATCTTCTGGTTTATATTGCACAAAGTTGACAAAACACAGATTAAACTATATATTTCTCAAGTCATTTATATGCATATATAAATTACGAAACATCTTATTCCAACTGGTGGTTCTCCTTTGCGCAGCTTTATTTAGTACACCATCGACGTACGCCTACTTAGTCATGGGGAGGCCAATCTCCAAAAACAGCTATTTAAATAATCAAATCAGCGAAGGCCATATACATTAGTAAGATGGAAAAGCGAAGGCCATATACACTATTTAAATGATTCCTATTGAAAAGGTTCGTTTAATCTCGGAGAGTACTGCCTCCTAATTTGACGATGTGGGCAACATGCCAAAAGCATGTGAAAACCAGCACTCATGCAAAGGCTCTCCATACGCTTGTTTAATTCTATATATTTGTTTGGTGACCAATGATTTTTTTATATACGAAGACAGTAGAGTAAATGAAGCCAATGGCCCATTTGGTACAAAGAATATGGAATGAAAAATTTTCAAGTATTAACCGACAGGTTTGGTATCCATTGGAAAGAAAATAACTTGATAGAAAATTTTATGTTTGCTAGTTTGAAAATGATGGTAAGTTAAAGTAAAGCAATGAAATGACTATATTGCTCTTAGTGAGTATTTAATAGTCAAATAGATAAAGTAGTAAATAAATAAATATAAAAATTAAATAATTAGATTAAATTAATGAAATCATATTAGTATATTAAAATAATATATAATAATATATTATTAAATATTATAGAAACATAAATACCTAAAGTAAATAAAAAATAAGAGACATTACAATAGATATTAAATGGTTAAGAATAAATAATATAAAGATTGTATTTTGTTAAGATATTAAATTAAATACATTTTATTTTAAAACCTATGGCTTCATATAACAACAATAATTAACAATAATAATAAAATGACGCAACTTAAATTTGGATTTGTAGCTGTCCCGCGTTGGGTTACTGTGTTAATGTAACTGGGCTTCGACCCCTTGTATCACCAAAAAAAGAATTGACAAATCATACTTATAATTATTTTTATTTTTCACTTTAATCATTTAATATAACATTTTTATATTTTAAAATTAAAATATACTCAGTCAATTAATTTTAATTTTAAT
Source organism: Vachellia pachyceras (assembly GCA_025593235.1). Classification (NCBI taxonomy): domain Eukaryota; kingdom Viridiplantae; phylum Streptophyta; class Magnoliopsida; order Fabales; family Fabaceae; genus Vachellia; species Vachellia pachyceras. The sequence continues at coordinate 12,989 of JANTPZ010005433.1, forward strand.
AAAATGATTGATAATGAACCTTCTGATATATAATTATTATAATTTTAGAATATAAAAATGATTATAATAATTTTTTTCGTCTTTCTATTTTGCTCAGAATAAAGAAAGACGAAAAAAATTGGACATAGGAATTTGGGCCATTCTTCACTTTAGAATAGAATTGATCAATCGAATGCATCATCGTCATATAATAATTTACGAAATGCTGAATTATTTACAAGTAATGGAAAGCTGGGTTATTTTTCAGACTATGTCCAACATACATAAGAATCTATCTACTAGATTAATTAATACCAAAGTGATATTGCGTATGATACAAATTTCAAAGGAATAGCTAGACTAGGTCAATCTATGACTAAAAATAAATTATCTTTTTTAAGATAAAATTTTTATTATTGAACCATTATCAATCATCCTTCAAGTTACATATTCCAATTTCATTGTCAAGATTTAATTTTGAACAATTCTGTTTTCGATGTCGTTGTCTCCATTCTCCTTTCCTTTTTTTCCAAATTGGGAAAGTTTCCTTGAATAGGGGACTTGTACTTACTGCAATCGTGCTTTCATCCAAAAAATCAATTGGAGAAGGCTACTTGTTAAGGATTCTGATTTGAGGGATTGCCCAATAATAGAAGATTGAGTGAAGTGCCAAGTGAAATGCCATATTGTGGAGCTATCATGATTTCATCTCACCCGGCCAACAGGACAAGACTCTGGAGGGTTCTAACCGGAAGGGCAACTGATCAGTAAGAGGTTGAGTGAAGCAGAAGGTGAACTGTCGTATACTGGAGCCGTCAAAACGTTGGCTCTCAAGGGGGTGTATTGTAACAAGTCCCAAAATGGGGAGGTTTTTTTTTTTAGAAAGATGGGCCCTAAAGGCATTAAATTAAATTCCTCAACTTTAACGGCTAGCATTTGCGAAGCGGTTTTACGATAGACTTATGCCCTATTACATCATGGTTGATAATAACAAAATTTGGAAAGACTAAGTAAATGTCACTTATCTAGACATAATAATTAATGTTTATATCCTCCACATCTCTTGTGTGTGCGTCTATGTCTATATATAAGCACACAAAGTGGTGATGGTACTTCCACATAAACACGTAGTGTTGGAATTAGAAGACAAAGATGAATAAGAAACTTGTTTGGAACCTTATTTTGGTTTTTGTGATTCTCTTCTCCTTTCAATTCCCCGCAACTGCTCGTCAACTTGTTAAAGATTCTTCTCCAGTTCCAACTCCATACGGTAAGGATTATTATATTATATTGATTATTAACCCATCTTTTCGATTATAGGTTTTCATTAAATTTTAAACTTATTATTGATGGTTATTAGCTGGCTCATTTAAAGATGGTTTTCACTTGATTTCCTCTTTTGAATCATCCCTAGTAACTGTTTGAAGATCGAGCTAATACACACACACACACACACGTGTGTCTATATATATATGTATATTTATGGCTCGCCGGTTTGATTATTTTGCAGTGTTTAAAGATTGGCCCCCCCATGACTAAATACAGTTTGTGCCTTGTCAACATGGTGCAATATAAATAAACGAGAAGATCTATCTCTACTGCTGTGAATCTCTGGGATCAGTCCAATGCCTTGGATTGGAGACTTGTTTTTCAGGATATTACAGTTTTTATGGTTATATCAGTTTTGACCAGTTTACGATTTACATGATGAATTGGCTGGTCCAACTAATATAGTTTTCTGAGCTACTAATAGATAAATAATTTTCCTTTCAATTACTGTTATCTTATTCTGCACTAAGGCACTATCTAGAATTTGTTAATCTTGATGTTCGCAACAGACCAAAAAAAAAAAAACAAGAAGAAGAAGAAGAAGCCTACGCACAGCACTTTTATCCAACGCATTATATGATGCCTCTTTCTTTTCCCCCAATTTAGAGACTTGTAATGTCGATATACATCAGACTCAACAATATTTCCACAACATTAAGTAATTAAACAGTTAGGAGATGAAAATAATACTCTCTCTCCGGCCGCTTCCAAAAAAAAATAATGCTTTCTCCCTCGACTCCTAAATATTGGTGCAAATAATAGACTTATAATTAATATAGCTAGATAAAAAAAATGGTTAAGTTGACTATTTGCAGACAAATTTAGGTTGTTTATTTTTCTAAAGTACCTTTCATTTTAACCATCTACATCGGCAACTTCCCCCAGTAATGTTTTATTAATGGTGATTGTTTGAGGGAAAAAAATAAATGGCAGAGACGAAAGAGATTAAACTCTTACGTTTACGATAAAAACAAACTCTTTAAGTAACTGCTAGAATATAACCTCACAAAGAAGTTCATAAAGAAACTAAATCACAAACTAAGAAACCAAAAATCCAAGTCAACATCCAAGTTTTGACTAAGTAGTAAGTTCTTGAAGACAACTAAAACTACTACATCCGACGATTTTTATTTAATATAAGATTCTGTTAATTTTTTAGAGATTAAAGAAACAAAACAATTTACTTTAAAATATTTATATTTATTATTTTTAAATAAATTTATCTGAATTATAAATTGATATGTAATTTAATTATATATATAAATAAACATTTTTTAATAATATATTTAGCTTTTTTTAATCTCCCTAAAAAAGCCAATCGGCTCTTATATTAAAAATTAGAGGTAGTGTTAAATACTATTTGTAACACTCATAATGTGTTGGTTGGAAATGGCTTACTAAAGGGTGTAGGTAGATTTGTGTAACATTTTCTTTTATGCTTAATTTGCCTCTATTTATTCCAATCTTAAAGTGTAAATTTGGTTAACCGGTGAATTTTCTGCATAATATAATATTATTAAGTATGAATTGCATTCTAGATACTTAAGTTAAGACAACGATATGACTCTTGTAAGGTCACAATTTGACTTTGTCTCTAGTTTTGGTGCCGCTCGCGCCCAAAATGATGGTAATGAGTTTATAGATAATGAAGTGATGCCTCTTGAACCAGTATGTTTTTTCAATTAAAAAGCCATAATCAATTATTATTTATTGATTCGTTAACTAAAATAGTTTGATTAATAAATAGTTATTCAAAATAACTTTTTATGAATAGCAACAACTTTGTTGGATGCATGGCTTTCTTAAAACAATACAACTTTTCATCGAATGGTTACCAAATCTTTGCTTGTAACCTTTGATAACACACATTTCTTCATTCTAAATATATTCCAACATAAGATATAACTTTATAACAACAATTAAATGTCTAAAATACCAAACATTGATTAAAGTTTGTGGTTGTGACATTATTATTTGAGCCAGCTGGTTTTTGCTGCATTGAAGCCTAATCAGTATTAGAGTAGGCACATATTTTGAAGTAAATGATCAGATTTGCACCAAAGATCTTAAGAATTGTTTGTTTTGATGAGTTCCAGAATCTTGTTGCTCGAATATATTCCAGATCATGAAACATAGGAAACATCTCATTTTCTAAGTTCTTCCATAGAATATTTTAAATTGGAGGCCAATCAATTAAAAGCACATTAGGGAACATCAATAGAAAATGAAAGCTGATTAATTAATTTCCTAACACGTAAGCGATATACGTCTTTGATTGTTAGGAAAGTCATTTTTATATATGTTTTAATGGTAACATAGATTCATTAATCATAATATAAAATAATAAGTTTTGTGTGACAAAATGAAGGAAAGCTTAGCTTGACTATTTAAATTTGCATCCTTTAAATATTACTCCGCTAATTAGAAATCAAATCTTCTATTTCTAGCTGTTACGTGATTCATTTCGAAAACTTACATAATAACATGGAACCTTAAATTATTTGGCATAATTGGTCAACTATAATAAGCTCATGACTCAGCTAAAGAAAGAAATCAAAATCGTTATTTAAACTTGCTTAGGTTGTTTATATAATGACTTATAAAACAAATTATGAAGCTTGAAAATTGTAAATAATTGTTGGAATTAAGTCATATTCTTTCATTTGACGAATTCTTTGCGCTAGAGTTATTTTATTAATAGAATTTGTATTTTAATAGCATTCCACAATTTTCAGGCCTGAAATTGTGCGTTTCATATATTTCTTTGGTGCGTTTGGTTGGAGGGGAGGGAGAAAGAGGAAGGGACTATACTTCCATAGTGGCTCCCACTGGAATGGGGCTTTTTTAAAGGGAAACTAAAATTTTTAACAGTTTTACCTACATAGATATTATATTATTCTATAATGCCCATAGGGAAAACGTTGTTAACAAATTTAATTAGAAATAAAAAATTATATTATTATTTAAAATATACTATTATAAAAGTATATTATCATAAATAAGAAATATATCATTAAAAAACTATATTATGATAATTAAAATATATTATTATAACATGTATTGTGAAATTCTTATGTGTATCAAATTATATATGAGTTTATAAATTAAACAAATTAGTTTGAAAAAATGATAAATATATTAGTTAAATAACTTCCTTAATCTCCATCAAAAAAGTTAATTAACTTTTATATGAAGGATTAAAGGTAGGTATATAATGCAAACTAGTATGTAAAGATGAAATAGTAAATTACTACCACCCATTCCTTTGCCTCCCTTCGTCAACTAAACAAAGGATAATTAAAAATATCATCTCTCACTTCTCCTTAATCTTCAACTAGGCTAATCTAAAGAAAGTGATCTCCTTCTTGTGTTTCTTTATCGTTCCCTCCATCCCCTTCCTTACTATTTTCTCATTTCAAATAAAACACACCCTTGTATTTCATACCATGCAATACATGATAATAGAGATTTTCTTATATAAATATGTATTATAAAATATAAGTATCATGGAATAGGGATTTCCTTGGTATAAACATGTAAACATGTATTATGTTTTGAGTTTATTATTATTCATCTTTTACAACATTAATGTTCAAAGAACATCACAAAGTGATCATTTAGATCAATTTTCCCATCATGAATTGCCTAGTCAACTTTTCTCCAAGCAAAATCATATTCGAGGTAAACTAATTGTATATGGCTCTGTTTGGATAGCCCGTTTGGGCATCCAAAATTCATTCCTGCACTTACCGAGACAAAACTCTTCTTACATATTTACTTCGGAATCTGTGTCCGTTCTCCTAACGGGCTATCCAAACACACTATATATCTTGTAGGAAGGATCACATTCCAAGTCAACTTCTAATACAACTAAGCAGATGTCATTTTATTTTGACCCTATGCATTTAATAATACAATCATGATGCACTAAATAGACATTAACCTTGGTAAGTTTTAATGTTATAACAGCTTCTACAAACCCTTCGTATAAATTATTTAATTTATAAGAACTTGACATTTTTTTTTAAAAAAAACATCTTTTCATTTTAAGAACAATTCAACAACCCCACCATTTTTAAAATGATAATTATCACTTCGAAAATAAATTGACTTTGGATATACGATTAATTCATTAGATCCCGCATCACTCATAACTAATTCAATTACTAATTGATTCACAACTGATCATAATCTAATTTTTAAATCGATCACGCAAAATAACTCTAAGAAATACTTATATACTTTTGAGAGTGCCATGTTATCTGTACTATCTTCAATGAAGATATTCTAATTATTATTTTTTGTAAATTTCATATTCTATAAATTTATCTTTATTATTGTCCTCTTTCCATAACTTATTATAATATATATTTGTGGAACACAAAAAAAAACGATATTTAAAATATTTTTATTAAAGTATTAATGAAAGTATAGATAATATGATACTCTAAGAGTATGTAACGATGTGTTTCATATAATATTGCTAATTTTATAATGAATTAGGAAAAAGGAAAGAACAAGGTGGCTGCCAGAATTAGCCACGTCATATTTTGGATCAAGCAAACGTTGACCAATTAAGTTAGAATTGAGATTTCTCCGCTCGTACCGCAGAAATGTTGCTTTCCATCAACAAACCCTTTTTTAATTAAAATTCAACCTCCTAATGTTATTTATTAGTTATATTCAATACTTTAACTTTATGTGCGGTGCTTGAGATATTTTATATGTATCATTTTTAGCTTCTCCATTAACTCCCAAATTAAGTTAAGATTGATTCAACACTCTGAAATATTTTTTTATTAGCACTCAATAATTTAAAGTAATTTCTTGGTACTATTAGCATGAATTGAAAATTTGAGGGGGCCCATTATTTGTTGATGTTATTTTATTATTTTTAACAATATAAATAAAAATCAAACCCACGCAATTCAATTAACTAAGAAGAAAAAAAAGTATAAGGTAAGGTACATCCAATGTCTAAAAAATATTAAAATATTTTTTAAGGTATATATACCTTAAAATATTTATTGGTACAAACTTGCTTTTAAAATATTAAAAATTGATCAATTTCATCTCAACTAAAGTCTGTTTCTCACTATAATTTAATCCATTTTCAATATTTTAGAGACAAAATCGTACCATGAAATATCTTATGATGATAGATGTACTTTAACCCAAAATTTATCCTATTCATTTTCTATTGAATATAAATATAAATTTTGACAACTTCCACAAAGAAACCATTTTTCCCCATAAACAAAGAAACCATTTTTGAATCATTAGGCATGGACACATTTGAGAATATGTGGCAACACACTAGATGTAATTACAATTCAAAAATTTGATTAAAAAATAAATATAAACATTGGAGAACCTGTTGAATCGCCAAGTCTTCTTTGGTTGATGCTTGTAATCAATTATGAGAGCCAAAAGCGTAGTTTTATTAAGAAATATCCAAACACCCCAGCAACATGTAAAAATTAATTATGAACCCAAAACCAAACACTTTCTAAATGAGCATATGCTCAATGCATGAGGCATGCCTGAAAGTATGGTGGAAATATGTCAGACTAGGTTTTGGTTAAATAGGTGGAAATATGTCAGACTAGGTTTTGGTTAAATAAGTCTGAGCCTATAACGTGAGCCTAAAACTAAAATCTGAATCTGTAGATATGCTTTTTATTAGGATAAGACCTAAACCTTTAGAAGACCTAACTTAACCTAACTTAACCTGAAACCTTTTTAAAGGTCTACTTACAATGTTTGAACAAAAGGCTCCTATTAAAGGCCTGGCTTGTTTCCACCATGTATAAAAGAGAAGTCTTGTTTGAACAAACAAGCATATTCTGAACAATGATGGCTCATAATGCAATTTCGCTCTTCCTTGCAATAATTCATATTGGTTGCTTGGCTTTATGGTCGTCACTATACCGTTGCCAGCTCATTTCAGGACTTACAGAAACTGAAGCTCTTCTCAGATGGAAGCAAAGTCTGCCACACCAACCAATTCTGGATTCATGGGTCACTGCCAATTCAAGTGCAGCCCTAACCCCATGTTCATGGCGTGGAATAAAGTGTGATTCTTCAGGAAGTGTGATTGAACTCAACTTGAACAAAACTGGTCTTAAAGGTACCCTTAAAAACTTGGATTTCTCAGCTTTTCCAAATCTTGTTCTTCTCAATCTCCAATTTAATCAGCTCACTGGCCCCATACCAGAATCAATTGGCTTGCTCTCAAAACTTCAATTTCTTGATCTTAATGGTAACCATCTCAATGGCACTATACCTCTTTCTTTTGCTAATCTTATTCATCTTTATGAGCTTGACCTTTCACAGAATCATATAACTGGGATATTGGACCCTCGTCTATTCCCTGATGGATCTGATCAACCCAAAACAGGCTTGATTGGAGTAAAGAATCTTGTGCTTCAAGGCATGGTCCTTGGAGGCAAAATTCCAAATGAAATAGGGAACTTGAAACAGTTGACGATTCTTGCTCTATATCAAAATAGCTTCTATGGACCTATACCTTTGTCTCTAGGGAATTGTACAAATCTAAATACTCTTTCTTTGGCTGCAAATAGTCTATCAGGCTCAATTCCCTCTGTTCTTGGTAGATTAGCAAATCTAACTGATATTCGCTTGTTTATCAACAATCTATCTGGTCCTTTACCAGAAGAATTTCAAAATCGTTCTTTTACCGTGCTTTATCTCTCCAATAACAATTTCACTGGCCATTTACCGCCACAAGTATGCAAAGATAGTGCCTTAGTTGAGTTCACCGCAGCTTACAATCGTTTCACTGGTCCAATCCCTATGAGCCTCAGAAACTGCACATCTCTGGTTAGAGTTCGTCTTGAACATAACCAATTGACAGCTTATGTGGATAAGGATTTGGGAGTTTATCCAAATCTTACCTACTTTGACCTCAGTTACAATAGGCTGCAAGGTGAGCTTTCTGCAAATTGGGGTGCCTGCAAGAGCTTGCAGTCTCTTAATTTGGCTGGAAATTCAATAGAAGGGATTTTACCTAGTGAGATCTTTCAGTTGAACCAACTACAAAAGCTTGACTTGTCTTCAAACTTCATCTCTGGTGAGATTCCTCCTGAAATTGGAATTACATCTACCTTGTATCATCTTCATCTGGGAAGCAACAATATCTCAGGTTTGGTTCCAGAAGACATTGGAAACCTTTCTAATTTGGAGTCTTTAGACCTGTCAATGAATAGGCTTAGTGGACCTATCCCTTATCGAATAGGTGACTGCTATAAATTGCTGAATTTAAATCTTAGCAGCAATTACTTTACTGCCGAAGTCCCAAACCAAATAGGAAATCTTGTGTCATTACAAGATTTTTTGGACTTGAGTTACAACTCACTTTCCGGAGAGATCCCTGTTGATCTTAGTAAACTCAACAAGTTGATAAGCTTGAATATGTCTCATAATAATCTGTCAGGCCCTATCGCTAATTTCTTAGCAACAATGCTAAGCTTGTCAAGCATCAATCTCTCTCACAACAATTTGGAAGGTCCTGTACCAGACAGTGGAATTTTTAATTCTTCTAATCCAATAGATCTAAGTAACAATAAAAACTTATGTGGGAGGACCCAAGGTGTAAAACCTTGCAACATCTCAGCTATAAAGCCACATGGTGGAACTAACAAGAAGAAAATGGTGATAATTGTCACTTCTACTTTGGCTGTGGCATTGTTTTTGTTGGGAGTGGTTGGGATTTATGTGATTCTATATAAGAGAAAATCAAGAGCTTTAGAACACAACACTAGAGCCACTAGTGAAAATATATTCTCCTTCTTGCACTTCGACGGAAAAATTATGTATGAAGACATAATTGAAGCAACTGAGAACTTTGCTGAAAGATACTGCATTGGGGAGGGAGCTTTTGGAAAAGTTTACAAGCTGATATTACCAGCAGGGGACAAAATATTTGCTGTAAAAAAGTTGATATGCGAAGTTGATAACCTTGATATAAAGTGTATAAAATCTTTCGACAGTGAGATCAAAGCCTTGACAGAGACACGGCACCGTAACATTTTGAAGTTGTACGGGTTTTGCTCGGAAAAGTTGCACACATTTCTGATTTATGAGTATATGGAAAGAGGAAGCCTAGCAGAAATGCTTAGAAATGATAAAGAAGCATTAGAGTTGGATTGGTCAAGGAGGTTTAATATTATAAAGGGTGTCGCACATGCTTTGTCTTACATGCATCATGATTGTAATCCACCAATTGTTCATAGAGACATATCAAGCAAAAACGTTTTACTGTCTTCTAATCTTGAAGCCCATGTCTCAGATTTTGGCACAGCAAGGTTCTTGAAGCCTGATTCATCTATTTGGACAACGTTTGCTGGCACATACGGCTATTCTGCTCCTGGTGAGTTCAATACGGAACCTTGTTTAACTTTGTTGTTCTAAACATGGAAAAATAGGTGAAAAGTTCCTATTTAAAAATTAGGTTAATATAATATTTAATCTCTTAAGTTTTCTCTTATTTTGATTCTTGAAGTTTGAAACCAATGGTTTTGGTTACTTAAATTTCATTTTATTTAAAATATTGATCCGTATAATTTAATAAAAATTTGGATTATTTTACTCTTTAAGAGACTAAAACCACTAGTTTTAAATTTGATAGACTAAAAACAAAATTAAGGTAAACTTAAAAGACAGAATATATTAACTTAAAAATTTTATTGGTAAAATAACCTAATCTGTTTTTATACACAAAAAATATTGATACTATGCAAAATTTTACATAAAAAAGGTGAGTGATGCTCGAATTCAGATCCTTCTGAGCCAATAGGCGGTGTAAGTGAAGAAGCGCTACGTTTAGGAATCAACAAAGAAACTTTGTGAAAAAAGAATCCCCCAATCCCCAACACTCCAAAATTCAAATGGCTCCTCATTTATGATCATATTTCCCATCCCTTTGTTTGACAAAAGTTCCATTTATATACAATAATCACATTGCAAGAGGATTATAGTCTAGTGGTAATAAAATTTTGTAAATAGCAACTTTTCATCAATTTTTTTCACAAAACTTGAGTTCTTTAGTAATCAGGAAATCACTGTGATTTTGCCTTGCGCAGAGCTTGAATACACAATGGCAGTGACTGAGAAAGTTGATGTCTATAGCTTTGGTGTTTTAGCCATCGAGGTGCTTATGGGAAAGCATCCTGGTGAATTAATATCCCATAACCAAACAAGTGGGATGAATCATATCAACTTCGAAGAGATTCTGGATCCTCGTTTATCATCAACAAATGAGCAAAACTTGAAGAAATTGGCTTTGATTTGGCATTTAGCTCTTTCGTGCTTACAAGCAAACCCTCAATCTAGGCCAACGATGCGACGTGTTGCCCAGTTGATGGAAATGGGAGAGTGCTCGTGAGACAATGATTGGTTTCTCATGACTTTGTTTCTCTACAAATGTAAGACTTATAGTTTAGTATGAGAAACCAGGATGCTTTCCATTATAGATTTATGCTATGTTCGGTATGTTGGAATTGGGAGGTGGAATTGGGAATGGAATTCATTTCATATGTTTGGTATGGTGGAATTGAGAGGTGTAATTGGAAAATGGAATTCAAAATGAGTAGAAATGAATTCCATGATGTAATCCATGGAATTGTATTCAATTCTATGGAATTGATTTTTTTACCCCTCATTTTTTCTATATTTATATACATTTCCATCTTCATTTCTATTTCCATCTCCATTTCCACCAAAATCAATTCCAGCGTACCAAACGAGCCTTATATAATTTCACGAGCACTCTCCCATATTGGTTTCTCTACAAATGTAAACTACAAGTCTTACATTTAGTATCCAATCGATAGCAGCAGCGTTTGATAAAAGTTAAGTTTTGAAAGATGTAAAAGTATATACAATCGTTTAACAATTATGTTGTTTTAATAACTCCGTCAAATTATATCAAACGTCCGTAGCTAGAAAGAGAATTAATGAGTGTCACAAAAAAAAGAAACAAACATTTAGACAAATTTAATGTAATTATTAAAATTACATCATTTTTAAAAAATTATGTCTACTTATACATTGATCGAAATTTAATTGTACTATATCTTCTAGTAAAAAATTTGATTGTTAAAATTGCACGTTAACATATTAACATATGTACTCAGTTTTTTGGACTGCTATTAAAATATACGAATTATCTTGTCCAAATAACATCAAAGTCAATATAGTGCATAGAATTCGTCAAATGAAAAAAAAAAAAATCAAAGAAAGAATTTGAATTTCAAAAAATTATTTATATTTTTCAAGCTTCATAATTTTTTTGACGTCACAATCCAAACAATCGGTAAACAAGTTTAAATAATGTTTCCGATACCTCCCATTAGCTGAGCCATGAGCTAATTTTAAATCAATTATGCTAATTAATTTGGATGACACAAATTTAAATCATGGTTAAAAATAATGCGAATACGATTTCTCTACTACTAGTACTACTAAGCAAGGAATAAACTTTTTAATTTATTATTTCATATAGTTTACAAATTTAACTAATTTTTATTTTCTTAATAATCACCATATATTTCACATTTTAGTCTTTTGATTATCTTTGTCCATTGAAATTCAAGATAATCTTTTCCTTAATTTTGTTATAGAAAAGTTATTAGTGTCATAAAGTTGAATCTACGTTCCCATGAAAATATAAAAGGAACTTTCCTAACAATCAAAGTCGTACGTCATTTTGATATTAAAAAGGGAGAATTTGAAAAAAGTTTTCCATTGAAAAATTAATTGCAAAATAGAACCTTCCATATAAATGTAACTGAACTATCACATTATGTGCAATTGAACAAGTTTCATTTTGTAATTAATTCTCCAACGAGGGATTTTCCCCTTATTTTCCTTATTTAACTAGTGTGTGTATAATAATAGCATATTTTACAGTAGGCCTAATTCAGTTTATTTTACTATTTAAAGAAAGAACTTACAAAATGAAAACTTTCCTAAATTAATTCCATGACATTAAATCCTTTCTTAAAGCCTTTCTTAATGGAGAGTAATGGAGTTGCAAAAAACAAGCAATTGCAAATAGTTTGAAATTAAAGAAAATACAAAAAAATTAGTTAATTCATCCATATGATTTCACTGAGCAACTCGATCCTAACACTTTAAATATAAGCAATTTGATTAGCAGTTTAGACGACAGCAGTAGGTTCGGGAGGGTATAACTGAGCATGCACCACAAGAAAAATATAGAAAGAGAATGGAGTAGAGTAAGAAGAAAAGATGGGGTGACATCCTATTTATAGGAGTAGGTTAGGGACATTCTGAAATGTTTACAGCCATTGTCAATCGAGAGATTCTCTCAACCTCTCATTTAACTAAGTAAATTAAGAATATAAATGAATATATTTATATTCATCATTTATTGTGAATTATTTGAATAATAAAAATTCAATTACACTATTTAATTTATATATTTAAATATCTTTTAAATATTTAGCTGACTTATGATGAACCTCGTGTGATACATTTTTCTTAATTAATTACTTAATTAATCAATATATTAATTATGAATTATTTAAAATTTTAAATTAATTAAGGCAGACCGGGATCCAAAACATTTTTCTTAATTAATTACTTAATTAATCAATACATTGTTTGGGAACACCGTTTCCCAAACGATGCACTTAAGCTGAGACAAAACCATATCGAAATCTGTAAAAACTATCTCGAAATTCATTAAAACCGTATCGAAATCCATAAAACCATCTTGAAATCCGCAAAATACCTCAAAATCTGTAAACTCATTTCTCCCAACGGATTTTCCAAACATATGAACGGTAGTTAACTGTATATTATCAAAACTAGACTAGAGATTTTGCAGACCCTAATTTATATAGATTTTGGAGCACCAAGATGCTTTAGCTATTTAAAACGAAAAAGTTCTTGACAATATCTGTCGATTGTTTGTACGAAAGTTCTTGACAATATCTGATGATTCATTATTTAAAAAACTAGATTAGACTGACCAAATCATCATTGAAAACGTTCAAAACCGAAATAACCATTCCACCCAGCAATTAGAACATTTTATGGGTTTTGATTTCATCAAACCAGAACCACATTTCAACCAAATCGAAATCGAAATCAGAACATTTCTTCTGGGGTTCAGATTTCAACCAGAACAGCACAATCGATTATGCAATGGAAACTACTTCTTCCAATCATAATCGAAATCCACAATCCAATCAAAAACCACGTGACTGCGTCCGGTTGTCGAGGCCACCGCCGAACAAGGCTAATACTGAGGAACCACACCAGATCTGGATTGTGGGCGGTTGTCGATTACGGAAGAGACTGTTGCCATTGGTAGATCGAAGAAGCTTGGGCTGCCGCAGACAGCTGCGGCGAAGGTGCCGACGAGAACAAAGGAGGTGGGGTGACCGGTGCAGGTGCATATAGAAGGTGATGGGTAAAATCATCATGTAAATTATTTTTGATGGAGGGAGTGAGGATGGAGTTCCATCACTTCCATTTCCGTTTACAGTTCTTTAAAGCCAATTCCGTACTACCAAACCGGGCAAAAAGACCCAATACTGCCAAGGCTAGAATGATCACAGATTCACAGCAGAAGAGACTGATCTTCTGATTTATGCACGTACACACACACACACATATTGTACAAATCAAAGTTGAAAAATTACTCAAGGCACAGCTGTATATATTTCTTATTAAGTCATCTAGACATAAATTGCAATCAGATATCTTTATTCCAAGTAGCTTTTCCTTCTCCTTTGGTAGCTTCAGCTCACCATCCAGGCACTTGGTTAGTCAGGAGGCCAATCACGAAAGTCCCCTATTTAAATAATCAAAGCAGCAAGTATATTAGCAAAATTGGATATAATTTTGAGAGAATCAATATAAAATCTCGAAGAAAAGAAAATAACTTCTAAGAGGGTTCTGCATTAAAATCTTTTACACATTCATTTTGCCTGATTTTTTTGTAATTACATTTTTTAGACGTAATTATCCCCTACAGTTTTCACACATATATAAGTTTAAAATGTAATAAAAATCTAATAATGTAAAATATGGGTTAATAATCCTTACCGGGTAGAGGATGAACAACACCAATTAGTCGCCGAGCTGTTGCAAGGAATAAAAAGGAGAAGAGAAGCACAAAAATCAAAATAAGGGTCCAAGCAAACTTCTTATTCATCTTACTCATGTTTATATGGAAGTACCACCCCTTTGTGTCTTTATATATAGATACCTGCATGAGAGATGTGGAGGAGGGTATAAATAAACAATCTCTTTAGATGTTGAAATTAATTAGTCTTTTCAAATTTTGTTATTACAAAATATGATTTTTTTTAAAAAAATTCATCGATTAGACTTGCTGAAAACAAAAGGAGAACGAGGGCAAAGATATGGAAAAAAAAGAATTGTTAAAACAAATATCTGACCATGAAATTGGAAAAGCAGAGTAAATTGAAGGATGATTGATATTGATTCAATGTTATTGACCTAGTCTATTCTCTGAAGTTTATTTTATAAGCTATATCACCTGGGCATTAAGCAATACACTAGGTAGATTCTTGTGTGTATAATAAATTATTAATTGATGATGATGAAGATGATGGATGTCCCATTGGATTTCAATCCTATGTAAAAGTGATCCAAAATGTTAATGTCCAATTTTACTTTATGCCTTCTTTCTTACTTTTTTGAAGAAAAGAAACAACAGATGGCAAGAAAGGATTGGGTGGTCATTCTTCATTGACTATGATTTAATATATCTCCGTCGTTTACAAATACTAAATCTGATCATTATGTGAAATGACTTTTTTTATAGAAATTACAAAAGATAACTAAATTATTTAATTATAATATATATTCTGAAATTCTACTTAATTCTAACATATATTATGAAATTCTTATATGTATCGTTATATTATATATCATTTTATAAGTAAAACAAAATACTTTGAAAAAAAATGATAACTAGACCAATTAATTAGCTTCCCTTGATTTCCCAAAAAAATTAATTGGTTTTTATATTCAGGACTGAATAGTATTTATTTTGTATATTTTTATTTGCTCTTTTTTGTTATATATACAAAATCTTTTTTGTGAGTTTTGATTTGATTTTTATTTTTTGGTCGAATATGAGGTTTGATATTAGATCATTTAATATTGTAACATTTCTTATGATAATAGATTTCACTTAGAGCCATGGTTTATTGTTTTTAAATCTGACTTCCAACCTGTACAGGAAAAGCCCAATTTGCTTCTAATGATAAACACTGGTTCCAATTTCATTATTATTTTTATTGCTAATTTTTTGAGACAGTAGGTTTTGAAGTGAGATATATAAATTAGCCTATTCATGATAAATATTAATAAAGCAGTGAAAAGGGGATAGAAAAAACGATTTGAATGATCTCTTTGTGCTTTTATCTGAACAATACTTAAAAAATATAATGCATATTTATATAAGAAAATGCCTATTCCACATCAATCATGACTTTGTATATTTAGTTATATCTTATATTTCTAACTAGCAAGATTAATGTCCTTGTATCATATAAAATATATATAAAAATATGGAAAAAATTGTTAAAGGTGCTAATAATAGAATTCAATTACGGTGGTTTAAATGGAGAAATGCTATTGAAGTTATTTGTGATAAAAAATACCAAAAAATAAGTTTTATTGTACTAATAATGATATACGGTAGTGAATATTGCGATTTAAAGTAACTACATGAACACAATGGGGGTAGCTGAGATGAAGATGCTGATTTTGTACTAGGATGAGTTGGAGTGGCTTCTATAAAGAAAATACTAAAAAACTGTTTAATGTGATTTGAACAAATATAGAGAAGGTTGTGGGATGTACAAGTAAAAATGATAGACCAAGCTGTTTGGAGCATGATGAAAATGGTAGAGGAATACTAAAACCTAAAAGGAGTGCTCAATGATTAATTAATAATCTATCCAAATATTTGATTTTTAACCCCACCTAGCTATTGTGATAAAGCTTTGTTATTTTATATTTTTTTAGGTACATGTATCACATTATAAAAGGCAACCTTATTTAAGATATTATCAGGCGCTGAATATATACACATCTTTTAATGGAGGTTTAAATATTAATTAATCAGGTTGTGAAAGAGTGGGGCACTAAACGCTGTTGTATATAAAATAAGAATACATGAGGTGCGCAATTAATTTAATGCCTTGAAATTTGTTCGCTTGACATTTTATATTGATGATTATATTTAATTATAAATGGATTCAACAGATCATGATTTAACTTTTAATTAAAAGAATTAAGTTGAGTCAACATGACGAATTTGTCAGTTCTCTCGTGCTGCTATTAACATGAAAATTCTCCACTCATAACGAGAGCAAAGAATTTGTCAAATGAAAGAATTTGAATTCCAAGTTTGACAATTTTTTTAAAGTCACTAGACAAACAACCTAGCAAGTTTAAATAAAGATTCTGATTTCTCTCATTAACCGAGTCATGGGCTAATTTTAAATCAATTATGCAAAATAACTTCAAACGGTCTGTGTTATTATATAATTTTTCAAATGAATCACGCAAAAGAAAATCATTTGTATCGAACTAGTTGGATCATATTTAATTTGGACAGTACAAATTTTAATCAATACTTTAATGTATTTAACTTTTTATATATAAAAACCAATTGACTCTTATATTAACAATAGGATAATAAAAGAGGTAGTATTTCAAATAGTTGACATTTTATTTTTTTTAGAGAAACCATTTGAGTTGACAAACTTTCCATCAATTACACTAATTTTTATTATCTTTATAACCATAATCTATTTGACATTTTAGTCTTTTGCTCCGTCCTTCATTGAAATAGTCAAGTTACAATCGTTCCTTAATTTTGTAACAGACAACTTAAAAATCACTTCATGAAAGTTGAATCTATGTTTCCAAGAGAATTTAGAATGACTGTCCTGACTATCAAACTATCAAAGACATAGGTCATTTACGTGTAATAACGGCAAATTAATTAATGAGATTTCATTTCCATTGACGTTCCTTAATGCTTTGAATCGATAGGCCTCCAATTTAATTTATTATTATACGAAATAACTTTGGCATTATACTTTCAGAGATTTCAATTCACAACTTAACTTCACGTTTAAGAAATATTTAAATGGAAAGTTTGGCATAATTAGAGCAACTATTTCTTAAATCTTTGGCATACAACTATTTATGATCATTTACTTCTACGTGGTTACTCTTTTAATGATGAGACCATGGTATTTAAATCCAAGTCAGATAAGCCCATCTAACTGGTTTGGTCAAGAATTTTAAATAAGCCAATTGAGTTGGATTTTATATTCTTCTTGGATTTTATATTCTTATCTGGTTATTGTGCTTGAAACGATGTCATTTTGAGTAAATCAAATGGTAGGCCATCAAATTGTACTTTGTTAACTCTATTTAGTTTGATTATTTGCGGTTTATACATTAACGTTCAACTTGCTGTAAATTAATTGCTTCTTTATTTAAATATTGCTCTTTTCAAAGTTGTATCAGATTAATCCTGTAGGTTCAATCTCGATTGGACTATTACCCTTAATCCACTATTTCCATTGGTTTAATAACTAATCCATTTTTTAGTACCTTGTTAAAAACTAGATTGGACTAGCTAAACTGTGCAACTTCATCATTTAAACTACTGGTCAAAACCGAAATAGCCATAAAATACCAAATCCAAGCATGGGACTTATCATAGATTCACGGCAGCAGAGATTGAACTTCTGGTTTATATATATTGCACAAATCGAAGTTGACAAATTACTTAAAGCACTAAATGTGTATATTATTTCTTAAGTCATTTTAGACATAAATTACAAAACAAAGTCTTATTCCAAGGTGGTTCTCCCTTGTGCAGCCATCAAGGTACTACCAACTACTTAGTGCTCTTTTGGATTAGCAGTGAAACTACTTTTCCAATGTGATTTACAATGTACGAAACAATTATATAAGATGAGCTTTGTTTTGATTTGCATCAACGCGCTTTTCTAATGTCATTGCAAACGGACCCTTAGTCATGGGGAGGCCAATCGTGAAATTCTCCCATTTAAATAATCAAATCAGAGAGTCATATCTATATTAGCAAAATGGAAAAATAATTATCATCAGGGAAGATTCAAAAGAGGAAAACAAGTGAAGGCTGTAATGAAACATCAGCAATATAATTTAGGGTGAATTATTATAAGGACTCAATGAAAGGAACATATATATATATATATATATCGTTATTTCTTACATTAAAACTTATCATACACTTGTTGTGTGGGACTTTTGTGATTACTCTTTTTTTTAGACCTTATAATAATTATCCCACTAATTCTCATATAAATGGAAAGTGAATGAGGCAGCTAATAACCATCATTAAGTTTAAAATTTAATAAAAATCTAATAATATAAAATATGGGTAAATAGTCCTTACCGGGTAGACGATTAACAACAACATATCGTCGCCGAGCTGTTGCAAGGAATAAAAAGGAGAAGAGAAGCACAAAAATCAAAATGAGGTTCCAAACAAGCTTCTTATTCATCTTCCTCTTCTTCTACTACCAACACTTGTATGCAACTAAAACGATGAAGCCCTGGTTGACCCACTTCTATCAGGAAAAACCAGCACGTTGTGGGTTTATATACACACAAGAGATAATAAGTTATATAAACAATTATGTTTATATAGTTGAAATTGAATTAGTCTCTTTATATTTTGTTGTTAGAAAATCATGTTCTTTTTTCAATATTCATGGGATAGACTGGTCCTAAAAACGAAAGGAAAATGAAGACAAAGATATGGAAAAGAATTGTTCAAATTAAATCTGCTTATGAAATTAGGGGGGAAAACAGAGTAACTTGTGTGCATCAACAAGCAGGAAGAATGATTTGATTGATTCAATGATAAGATTTTCGCCTTAATTAAAACGATATATTTTTTTTCTTTTAATCATACATATTGACCTAGTCCATTCTTTGAAACATATTTTTATCTGTCATAAGATGACAGAAGGTGCGCCTTATCTGTCATCTTTGATTGAGTTTGCGATCTGACATAAGCAACGTATTCTAATGTGAGAATTTTGTGGTGCTAAACTGGGAAAACAAACATAGGAATTGCCATTGATTTGATTGGTAGCTTATCTTTAACTATGGCCAAAATGATTTCAATGTACTTCTATATTATTTTGCACTGGGCCATTTTCCCCTAAAAAAGTTTAACTCTATTGTTGATATTTGTTGTGGTTGATTTTCTGTGCATGTTTCTTTTGTATATTATGGAATCATATATACAAAAGCTAACTTCTCTGATTGGACAAATAATTCTTATTGTTTTGTTAAGAACACAATTATATTATATTGTTCAATAAAATCAATGCACAGCTTACTTCATCCCAAGAAAGGCGAAAAAATGACTACAAGCAAGTACTCCAACCACTTGCTATAGCAAAATATTGAGGTTTAAATATGTATATACAATATTTAGACCATCTGTGGTCTATTTAATTCAAGTTATACTGCTGGTGTAGAAAACTGCATGTTGATTTTGATTATTTAATTAATTAAAAATTCAGTCAATCTGCTTGTTTTCCCCCAAATCGCTTTCGTAGGTTTCGACTTTTGACCCAGTGGCGGAGCCACATGCATGTGAGTGTGGGCAGATGTCCCCACTCAACTTTTGGGTAGTTATGTAAATAGCATGAGACTTTTTGATATGCACCCACTGGTTTTTAAGAGTTGAACCACTCAAATTATCTATACTAGTAAATCTATTGTCATTTATTTGAAAATGAAAAAATTGTCCCCACTGGTAGTAGGTCCTGGCTCCGCCACTGTTTTGACCATTCTTTCATTGATTTTGATTTATTCAACAATCATAACCACATGAATGCTTTATATGTGTCTGTTATATTGTAATTGCACTACAAGATCCAAGGCTCATTCTGACGGTTTCATTACTGTTTATTCATAAAATTCTAATAAGAAATTATCGCTAAGTCCATTAATTGTTTCGTTACAATTATAATCTCCCTCCTCTTCCATTTAATCCTATTTATAACTCACTTTATTAAATTTTTATACAGATGTATAATTCTACCTTTCAATTAATATGTATTATTTTTATTCCTATGTTACATACTAAGATATTAAATAGGGATAAAGTTGAATAGTTATTGAATTTTAAAATAGACTCAATGTTGTTTGAGGTTTTTTGGTCCGTGTAAAATATATCAGAGATATCCTATAAATAGGATAAGAGGAATATATTATAATGTGAGTTACAATTAATTAAAAGCAATAAACGTTTAAGGGTTAATGTGCATTTGAAATAATTGTTTAGTTACATTCGTCATTCTAAATTATTATTGGGTGCCATTTTGCCCCTAATAAATTAATACCCCATTAACTCTCCTCCAAGGCTTTGATCCCATATGGCAAAAGTAGTGTGAGCTCCACAATAAAAAGTAACGATATTATGTTATATTTAATAGTATGACATTTTTTAAGAGAAAATATCATGTGCACCAAGCGCAACCTTATTTTTTTTTCTCTCTTTCCCTTCACAACCTTTTCTGTTTCATCTACCAACATGATGTTGGAGACAAAATGAGACCCCCCTGAAAAGCATCCATTTTAAATGTTTATGGATACTTTGGATATATAAAAAAGTATATAATGCTATACGTTCTTTTGATAAAAAATTATGAGTATTTTTGCACTTTAATTGTACAGATTTTTTTGGGAAGAAATTCAAAATTCAAATTCGAATATTGACAAAGTAGATACTAAAGATAAAATAAAAATTAAAAGAAGGGTAAAAATTAAGTAGAGATCAAGAACAGTGGCAAAAAGAGAGAGAGAGAGAGAGAAAGAACTCAATACAAATAACAGGATCTAGCTATAACTTACGAAAGAATGGGTTTTGTATAAGAATTTATAGATATACAAATTAAAATATAGTAGACTTTACAATATATATACTACACAATTTCTTAATATAAATTTCAGTGAACTAATTTAAGATATTAAACAAGTTAAATAACTGACTTAAGAGTACTTACAATTATCATTTTTTAAAAACTAATTTTCCTAACTTGTAAACTCTACCTCCACGGTCCTTAATTATATGAGTGAGTTGATTTTTGAAGATTAAGGAAACTACTACCTCTAGTCCTTAATAATTATTTATAAATACCATTAAAATATATATATCAGTTTATAAGCAAGACAAATTAGTTTTGATAACGATGATAAACATGAATATTTTAAAGTTATGTATATAGCATCCTTAAGTTTTTCAAAAATCAATTAACTCTTATATTAAAGACATAAATTATTAACAACGTTCCAGATTTTTTGGACATATATCATTTAGTCAAACACCCCCCCTTTCCTCGGAACGAAAGTTTGACAAAGTCAAGGAAAATGGTCAATATCTTGCCCTTTCTCTAATTTTCGTTAGGGTTTTCTTAGATTTCTTATGGTTGGGTGG